>JASAND010008968.1:0-42645 GCA_030248195.1 Trissonchulus latispiculum | reverse complement strand
ACAGATGTAAGCTTATTCTGAGCTAACGAAAAGCTGAAACGAAAAACGGACTTCAGATTCGTGTTCTACGACCCCGGAAACCCCTATATACATCTTTTCAGCAAAATCAAAGACAAAAAATTTTTCGGTTTCCCTTGGTCTCCCCTTAGAAATCGAAAAAAATCGAATTTCGGGAAATCGAAAAATTTTGCGATATTTGAACTCAGCGTGGTCGAAAACATACCCACACCAAATTTTAGCTCATTTGGGCAAGTTTTAAGGATTTTGAGTACTGGGGGGGGGGTAATCGAGACAAGACCCAGAAATTTATACATTGCTGCAGCAAAAATGTACCGGTAGTTCAGTATAAACAAAACAATTTCGCTCCCTACATTTTTTGGTCAGATTTTAGTTGTGTTTTTGAGCTTTAGCGTGCAAGCACAGCGTTCGAATTTGCTTTGATACGGGGGTCTGATTTATGGGGGAGGGGGGTAAGCCAATAGCGTGCAGAGGATGTAGGTAGTGAGCTGATAATACATAGCGTATGGCGTTTGTCATACTCTTATTTATGTATTAGGGTAAACTTTCCTAATAAGGGCCGTCATTTTATTTTTCCGTTTACAGCTTACTCAAGCCCGGCCCTTATTACGGTTGTATGGCCCTAATTAAACAGTACTAGGTCCTTTCCTTATTAGGAGATATTGTGACTTTCACTCCATCGACAATAGTATTTCAAAAAATCGTTTAAATGTAAAATTTTTATCTCCAGCGAAAGAACGAATCGAGCTGATGATAAAGTATAAAAATCCATGCAATATTGAGTTCAGTAGAGGATTATATTGAGTTGCTGCAAATAGTTGACAGATCATGAAAAAGTTACTTAGTCAATGTGCCTGTACAAAACTGCAGACTGCAATGTGAAAGCAGGCACCTATTCTGTCAAGTTTTATGTGAAAATGAAGAGCAGAAGATGAAGAATCACGTGACATTAAAACCAATATTATTGGATGTAATGTTCGTTGAGTAGACATTTTTCAATCACTAAGCGGCCCTTATTAAGAAAAGGCCCTTATTGGGAAAGTTTACCCTATGTACTCTTACTCAGTCTTGATTACACACGCGTCGTTTTGCAATGTATCCATTTTCGAGACTGCGTTAAGAGAGGCCGATTGGGCTGCCCTCAGAGTTAGAAGTGGGTCACTATTTATTTCACAACGCATAGGTACTACGACCTACTGATTTTAGATTTGGTACATACATATCTTTTCATATTAAGTTCAATTTAGCATGTTGTCAGAAGAAACGTTACGTTCCACAGTGTCTACTGAAGTTTAGAATACCTCCAACAACGTTGTATATAGTTGACTGCTTGCTGTCAATTATTTAACAGTTAACAGTTAAAATTATTAACTAAGAAAAAGAAATAAAAAATGAAAGTAAAGATGAAAAACGGATAAAATTATATTAATTTGTTTAGCATTTGGCTGCACTATTCACGCACCGTCAATACAACTAACTGTACTTTCTGTACAACACTAATTAACAAAACATCAACAGATTTCATGAAAGTTTTGTACAGGCCAGTACTTCACGATAGCTCGATCTGCATAACATAATTAAATGGCAGGCAACCAGACCAGCAAAGTTGAATTTAAACTTGATGGACAGCCCCGGTTTTATACTTATCTAATTGCCTTTGTAGCCCGGTTTGTGCCGTTTGGCCGTCTGTCCGTTTGTCCGGAAGAAAAGTTGAAGAAAATTTTTCAATTAGTTTGGCTGCAGTCTGAAAAACTAAAAACGATTGAAATGAAAACATTGTTGACTTTTGGGTAGCCATGTCTCGAGAGAGTTCCCCGACCCACTTTCAGCTCTGCTTGCACGGACTTTTTTGGTTCAAGTTGCGAATTCTCTCTAAACGTTAGCTAGCACTGTTCCATAATAAGGGGATTTGCTTGGTATTTGCCCAGTTTTATTGAATTTTAACAATTTTAACAACATCTGAGAGAAAATCTTTTTATTTAGCTGAACTAATGATAAAGCATAAGAATGTTGCTGTGCAAGAATTCGTCAACTGGATTAATGCGAACGTTCCTCGGTTTGATGAAGTCTTCGATGAAGAAACTTTCTATTTCACCGTCGTTTTAGTGGTCATAACATCCGTTGTAACTGCGTTTATGCTGTCCAGATTTATAACTATTAGGGCTATTGACTAATCAGAAGAGTCAACTGGTTAATCATGCGTATATAATCATGAGTTTTCTAAAACTCAGATGGCCAAGAAAATTGGTGGATGCCATCAATCGGTGAAGCATGAATTGGATTTTCGTCTGATTGATTGTTTTCATTTTGACTAGTCAATAAACGATAAGCTGCTAGATAATGCTTTAAAGACTGTTTTGCATATTAATAACTTCCGGTTTTATTAATTTGTGTCTGTCAGTGTAATCAGTATTTCGTTTATAGCTACTGTTTGTTCTTTGAGTAAAGTTATTTATTCAAATGTTGTTTGCCTCTACACGTGTATATATATATTTTTGTTTTTCCGGCGCAAAAGTGACAGAGAGGGTGAAAATTCAGAGAAAGTTGTGTTTCAAGTAGTAACAGCTTAGGCTTCCAGATTGCTAATATTATGGAAACTGTAAGATGGTGTAAGTGCACGCACGGTGCAAAGCTGACGTTTTTATGTGGCGTAGGCTTTCAGCATTTCAGAATACTCCCGCTTTCGCTCTTTCTCGCTTTCATAAATCAAAATAGTTTTTGTCCAATTTTAAAAACTTCACTACTGATGAACTTATATGCTAAATTAGCTCAAAATAGCGAAATGTTTTGCATTTGTGTCTCATACATGCGAATTTTTAGTTTAAAATTTATATTCATTAGACACATGTTATCACCAAAAACTTGCATAAATCCCCACTTTTAAAATCAAAAATGCCAACAAAGCTTTTGCATAAAGAGAAAATGCTAGAACGATAGGTACCAATTCGTGAACATACATATAGGCCAATAAGAAATATATTATGATCTGTGCATATAAAATCATTGAGGTAGCGATTACCATGCAGAAGTAAGCTACCCGAAATACTGGGGGTACGGTGGATAACAAGTGTAAGCTTGGCTTTGTATACGTGTGTTCGTGAAGGATAAATATGAATATTCGAACTAAATTTAATTAAGTGAACTGTTGAAAGCGGTGAGAAAGTCATATGCGGTTTAGTGAAACAGTCATTTTTACCAGGAGGCAGCTTCATCAAATCTTATGGATTGTGGCTGTGGGCCTTTTTAAGGGTCTTTTCACGAATGAGTGGAGTAGAGTAAAATTAACTCCTTTAACCCTTTTCATGAATGCGCAGGGTTAACTCTGTTTAGCTCTGCATTTCTGCAGGGTTAAAAATCAAAGAGTTAAAAGAGTCTAAACTGGCAGAGTTAAGATTAACTGTGTATTCGCGAAAAGAGACAAAAGAGTTAAAATTAACTCTCGGCATGCGTGAAAAGAGTTAAAACAATTAATTTCTCCTTTCGCAGTGTCCAATTTTTCACCATTTGAGATTTTTAAAGCGAAATTTCTCAACATTTGAAATGTAAATAAAATAACCAATAAGACAAGAAAAGAAAATATTAACTCATTTCGTTAATAAAATATTACATATTCAATGCAGCGTCATCCGGTATTAATGGGAAAGTGGACGAATCCCTCTGTTTAACTTGCAGTTTTCCGATTTTGCTGAAATAACTTTTTGCATTGCATTTCAACAAATTCCTACGTTAGGAGTAAAGTTGGGAGCAGTCTGGTACCCACTCCTAAGCTGTGCTTTTTCTAGGCGAAAAAAGTGGGGGTGGGGAGAGTGGGGGGAGCCCGCCCCCCACTGGTGGGAGGACCCAAAAAATCCAAAGTGGTCTGAAATTGCCAAAAATGCAGTAAAAATAGCCTGTTTTCTACATATACTGCTATAACTTTGCCTTAAAGTGCTCAAAAATTGAGTTTGAGTACCAAAATAGACGATTTTTGACCAAAAAATTCCGGCGAAGCCGGAAAATGTTTGAAAATTTTAACCAAAAATCCTTAAAATTTGGCATTTTCTGGGCACCTTATAGTGAGTGGGGGGGGAAGCCCAAAAAAGTGGGGGGGGAAGGGGTCGAGTGGGGGGGAACCCGAAAAGTTGGGGGCGCCCCCCACCCCTCCCCTCCTGTAAAAAAAGCCCAGCTAAGTTAAGACAATTTTTGAAACGGCATTCTTTTATAGCTGCCTAAATCCGATTTAGAAGCTCTCCTAAGCTTGGAGCGTCTTTTAAAACGCCGTTGCGTTGATGTTTGCGTTTGGGGGGGGGGAGGTAAGAAACCCCTCCCCTACAAATTTCGCCCCCCCGTTCATGTCTGCTTACAGGTTGCAACTACTTGTCCAGGAACAGTAACAACCAAACTACAAGAGTTTGTTTTTAAAAAATTTCGTCAAGTATCGTTGATAATTGCAAGTAATTGCATTCAAATTTTTTAAATTCAGGTGGGTGGGGTGACCCCCACTTCTTGGATTCCTCCCACTCGACCCCAGAGTTGTATGCGGGCCGCGGGTACCCGCGGGTACCCGCGGGGCGGGGCGGGCCGAATTTTACTACCCGCGCGGGCCGCGCGGGCCGATGCGGGCCGATTTTGGGCTACTTTCATGGGGATAATTTTGCTTTCTAGAGATTTCATACATACCAAACTATATACAAAAGAAGGTAATATTTCAGATTTTTAAAAACTAGTTGACTTCGTTATGCCATTCGACACCTTCAGCATGTACTATATTACTCAGTTTGCATAATCAATCAGCGAATTGAGTAATAACCTGTAGAGTAAACATATAAACCAGTGAAAACTACAGGTTTTATTTGTATTGAATATATACAAGTCTATCTTGTAATCCATTAGACCAAAGTATCTTCTGTGAAAAATATCAACGATGTCCTGCAGAAATAAGTCGAAACGTATTTATCATCTACAAAAGTCAATCCTGTTGTTTCTACTGGAACCTTTGTGAGTGTTGAGCACTGAAAGTCGGGGGTAGCATATTTACCGAATTATTATTATTTTTAAAAGCTTTAACGCCTATTTTCATTGGCGCAGAAACTGAATTTTTTTGAATTGAAACTGAAACTTGTTGCTGAAGACTAGTTCATTTAAGGACAGTGACAGCCGAATGAAGTTCCACAGCATAGGACGTTATGGAGAAAATTGTCTGTGATTGCTGCGGCGTCGCAGCTTTGGCGCTTTCAATACCAATTTTTATTTTCCTACAATTAATAGCTGGTTAATTAAGCTCGTCAAGTGGTGAACGAAACTCGCTGTCAAGGATAAATGCGTCAAACATTTGCGTAAAAATGAACAAAATCCCTGCCCAAAAAATTTTTCATGGTGTACCCTTTTAATTAACACGTTCACTACTAATACCATTTTTGGTTAATTACTTCATAGACTAATACTATTTTAATACTATATACACACTCACAAACAAAAATATAAATAATACAGGAATAATTCCTCCTCCTGTACACACTAAGCCGCATGAATATTTTGCTTTGCACACTAAAAATTTTTTCTCTGTAAACTACATGCTAAAGCTAGCCTGACCCAAGGGTGGGTCAGTAGTTTGCCAGTAGGAATCGGACTGACCCACCAATGGCTCAGTAGTACTGAACGTGTTAAGGGAAGATAGGCTTTTATTACCACTTTAAGAACAGTAATTTGGTAGACAACAAAGTTCAAATTAAACGGACAGAAAAATTTGCCGGACCCGGAAGTATCTTTCAAAATATAACAGTTTTGGTGCTCAGGTACTACATAGGTAGCAATTTGTATGTGCGGGTACCTGCGGGCCGGTTTACGCGTGTGCGGGCCGCGGGCCGGAGTGTTGCGGGCCGCGGTCATGAGGTGCGGGCTGCGGGCCGGGCGCGGGCCGCAAAAATCGGCCCGCATACAACTCTGCTCGACCCCTTCCCCCCACTCGGCCCCACCCCCACTTTTTTGGGCTTCCCCCCCACTCACTATAAGGCAGAGTTGGCTCCGGGTCCAAAATTTCAGACCCATCCAGACCCGGATCCAGGTACCGATCTAAAAAAGAAACAGTTTGCATTTCAAACCTTGTGATAAGTTTTAGTTATGTAAGTTTATTTTACGCTTTACGACAATTTTTTAAATGATTTGAGTGCTATGGCTACAGAATTCTGATCTCGTTTGGACATTGGTAGCAGTTTTTTTATCGTGAGTCCAGAGACAGTGTGAGGCTGTCCTTGGGATAAGTTACGATTCCTCTGGAGGAAAGAACATAAACGAATTTTTGATGGCTTGTATTTGAAAACAATGTCCTTGAGCTTGTTTACTAGATTTATATACTTTTGCGTGCATTGCACAATTCTATGGAAAGTTATTAATTCGAGTTATCATATATCTATCTACTTCCAATTCTAGTGACATATTTTGTTTCTAGCCCAGCAGAGCAACATAGATTAGAAAGATCTCTGCTAGGCAACTACTGGACATTGTATCTCAATGTTTAACACATGGTTCTACCAATCTTTTCCCGCGGGTCCTATAGTTGGGTCCGTACCCGGCCCGGCCCGCGGGTACCCGGACCCGGCGCCAACTCTGCTATAAGGTGCCGAGAAAATGCCAAATTTTAAGGATTTTCGGTCAAAATTTTCAAAAATTTTCCGGCTGCGCCGGAATTTTTTGGTCAACAATCGTCTGTTTTGGTACTCAAACTCACTTTTTGAGCACTTTTTAGCATAGTAAAAGCAATAGGCTATTTTTACTGCATTTTTGGCAATTTTAGACCACTTTGGATTTTTGGGTCCCCCCCACCAGTGGGGAGGCTCCCCCCAACTTCCCCACCAGTGGGGAGGCTCCCCCCAACTTCCCCACCCCCACTTTTTTTCGCCGAGTCTTACAGCCCTCACACCTTGCTTCCCGAGAGTTGGCTCTTAAATTATATGTACCTTTGTTGACCTTGCTTTAGAGATTAAATTAAACATCGGCCACGTTTGTACAATCAGTTTGAATCATTGTCATCTTTTGATTTTGGAATCGTAATTATAACACTCAACCTGATGCATCTTTACAGTAACAGTTCAGACGAATCATCTAAGAAGCGTGGTAAAACTAGAAGGCAAGTTTTGGGAATTCATTTGGACTATTTATTTCAAACTAGAATATTTTGAGTAGCGCTTCTAAAGGCTAGCTGCCTTTTATAAAGCATATATGAATGACTGTTCAAATGATCACTTCTTGCTTGGTTCATTACTGTCCGAATTTTAAATGTTGTCATTTTTAAGTCTCTTGTCGAAATGTTACCCTAGTAAAGAGTGATTCACCCTTAATTGCCTGCTTTAAGTTTTAACGCAGCGTAGCTTAAATCCAGACATGTGGGACAACTTATGTAATGCGTGACAACTTTTTGCATGGATCTGGTGGTCGAGAAGTTGAATGATCTAGGGCGCTCGACACTGATCCGATAGTCGGTGGTTCGAGTCCCACCAGCCACAAAGCTTTCTCAAATCTTCATGAGCAAGAGACTACGGCGTTATCGGTTCACCGTGACCAGTTCTAGCTAACCCAGCTGTCTGTCATTCTTAACTGCGGTGGGAAGGTAATAGGAGTCTGTATTCTGGCGTAATGGCTATGAAGGGCTGGCCCTCTTCCATGTAGTCAACATTTGAGTTGTCACTCCTGGCTTCTGGCTGAGAATCCGGAGATAAATATCTGCGTTCCGTAGGTTGGAGTTTTCTCCGGGTGTCACTTTACCTTTACCATGCAGAATGTGCCAAAAATTATTTTTGGCTCGTTTTTACAAACTACTTTCCCCTACCCCTAAATTCCCCGCGGGGCCGGACCCTTTCCTTTAAATCTCTAGAAAATGCCGAAAACTGACCACAGTCCACACTGTCTGCTTTTTGTATTGGATTTTAGGAGGTCAAGATCTAGAAGTAGAAGTCCGGATCATCATAGGCGGTATGAAAAATCGTCTCAAAAGGATTCAAAGTAAGCAAATGTTGCTGTGATGTCCTGCTCTGTGCACGTTATATACGTACATACAGTGATCGCACGCTTCCTACTTACTTTTTCCTACTTTTTGTCATAACTCTTAATTTTTCTTAGAAAAGCAGTTAAAATCGCAAAAGTTTTCTAATGTTTTAAGTTTGAACTACAGGAACTTCTCCGGAAAATCATCAAATTTTGTGGCTTAAGATATCTAAAAGTGATTTAAATTACGTAAAAAAGCATGGCCCTGCCCCGCTTTCAAAATCCTGGGGCTAGCAGCAAATTTGATATTTTGGTATTTGAAGTATTAGGCTTGGCAATGAGTAAAAGTTTCTGTAACCCGCATAGCTTTAATGTTTAGCAAACCTGACATTTGTGTAGTATCAATGATATAGAAGTTATGTGCTCTTCTCTCTTGCTCCGAACCGAATTGAACGCCTGACTGCAGTCCGGGAGGTCCGTGGTTCGATACCCGGCGGAGCCAAATCTTTACAGCACTGTGCCAGTAGAACCTGGAATCCAGTGCCTTCCCGTGTGTTTCAGTCCATTTCAGTGATCCAGTCCCTTCCCAGTTTCTTGTCTTGTGTCCCTGTCTTGGCTAGACTAGACTGGCTGTTTCATGCGTTTAGTCCTTGTACGGCTCAGGGCGAGCCTCTTGTAAGCGATGGATATATGAACAAAGAGCACCAATGATATAGAAGTTCTGCAGTCCGGGAGGTCCGTGATAAGATTCCCGGCTTAGCCAGATATTTTTGAAGCCGGAAGATTTTTGAAAATTTGGCCTGTTTGCCTAATTCATTTTTCAGTTTTATTTCAGAAGTAAATCTAAAAAGCATCAGCGACGACATGATTCCCGAAGCAGATCCAATAAGCACAAAAGTCGTCGTCGTAGAAGCAGCAGCAGTAGATCATCTTGCAGTGATTCCAATCCATCTACGTCAGCGTTTGTCAAAGTGCGCTAATATTTTATTAATCCTGAATGGTTTAGAAATAAAGATTCTGCCCAGGAGCGTTTAAAATTAATAGTTTTAAGTCTTAAATCGTTAGTCTTTACCTGATTTGGTTTACACTGAAGAAATCATTTAGTTAGAAATCGTAAATCTTACTTTGAATACTTACGTAAAAACTTAAATACTTAATATATACTTAAAATTTTGACTTCGAAAACTTATTTTTTAACACTTTTGGGCGACCGCCAAAAGTGGGGGGACTTTCGAAAGTGGAGGTGCACCTCCCCCCCACACTAAAAACGCTAGAGAAGAACAGGACACTTAGTTAGCTTACCTAGGATCACTGCCAACTATGCAGTCAGGAATTATATACTTTTCGTAAAAAACAGAACGTAATTCTGTCTTCTAAAAGGCACAAAGCGACACTGATGAATCTGCCTCCTTGCGTAATGACACGGCACCACTCCGTTGTAGCTGTTAACCGGTGTAGAAGATGAAGAATTCTGCCGAAGTGTCAAAATAACGAAAGTCCAAACTTGGGCCTTCCATGGCACAGCCCTAGAGTTGGACTTGCTGGACATGTCTGCTCTTTTTTATAGAACGAAATTGATACTGCTCGTCAGAGGATGAGAGAACAGCTGAGAAGTGCCAAGCTAAGTTTAGCAGACCAGAAAGGTTAGAAAAAGTTTCATGGTTTTTTGCAATTTTGCAATATATTTCGATTTAAACAATGGTTTGACATCTACCTACTTGGTGGTATAATCTACAGAGTTGAAACATTTTAATCGGATCTCTTCTAAGGTGACGGAGGAATAGCATCGCAAAGTGTGAAATATTTGTTTATATATACTAATGGAAAAGTTTTGGTCAAAATTTTGAACTTTGAAAAATTTCACTTCCGGTTTTGTGTGTTTTTTCCGTTTAAGTCACGCTTGGCGAATCACTTCTTCTAACTCAAAATCTGAACGATCTGGGCAGTTTCAGCCGGTGAAGTTTTTCATTTTTGAGGACAGTAATCCTTTGGACAATTTTTCGCTGTTTGTGAACCTGGCCAAGACTTTGGCATCAGGAGTTTCCATATTAATTCAAAAGTGTATATCTCACCCACACGTTCTGTTTTATCGAAGTTCCAACCTTACTTCACTTGTGAAGCCGTTATGACATACAGACATGCGAAACTTATTATTACACATTATTTTTGTTTACTCATATGCTTTTATTTCGCCGACCCCTTTCGCTAAAGAGAAATCTAATTTTTCAAATAGCTGCTTATTTATTGGTGTTTACCGTATTATTTATAGATACGGTAGATGGCAGTTCAAGTGTGACTTTGAATGACGTGAATCTTGTGCCATCTGCGTATCGAACAGACACCATTGACGCTATCCGTTCTGGCGGATTCCAACAGCAACAGTTCGAATCCCATCGAGGATCAAGAGTTAGTTTTATTTTTATTGGTGATATAAATTTTCGGACTACTTCATATGCTAAGAATGTTTTGGCTTGCAGCTTCCGTAAATTTGGTATATGTGGTTTTGTTCTACGTGTGTACTCTCCTCCCATTTCTGTTTCAGTATGAGGAAATGCAAGCGAAAGAGCGGAAGCCTGATCCTCATGCAAGTGCCATTTTTGATGCAAAGTCACCAAACGAAAATGAAATAGAATTAAAGCCGAAGATCCAGGCAAAAGATGAATTGTTTCATCCCAAAGTATGACACATACAACACTTATATTAGTGTATATTTGTGTGTGTGTGTGTGTGTGTGTGTGTGTGTG
Source organism: Trissonchulus latispiculum (assembly GCA_030248195.1). Classification (NCBI taxonomy): domain Eukaryota; kingdom Metazoa; phylum Nematoda; class Enoplea; order Enoplida; family Ironidae; genus Trissonchulus; species Trissonchulus latispiculum. Next base: position 31,924 of record JASAND010008968.1, on the reverse strand, counting down.
TGTGTGTGTGTGTGTGTGTGTGTGTGTGTGTGTGTGTGTGTGTGTGTGTGTGTGTGTGTGTGTGTGTGTGTGTGTGTGTGTGTGTGTGTGTGTGTGTGTGTGTGTGTGTGTGTGTGTGTGTGTGTGTGTGTGTGTGTGTGTGTGTGTGTGTGTGTGTGTGTGTGTGTGTGTGTGTGTGTGTGTGTGTGTGTGTGTGTGTGTGTGTGTGTGTGTGTGTGTGTGTGTGTGTGTGTGTGTGTGTGTGTGTGTGTGTGTGTGTGTGTGTGTGTGTGTGTGTGTGTGTGTGTGTGTGTGTGTGTGTGTGTGTGTGTGTGTGTGTGTGTGTGTGTGTGTGTGTGTGTGTGTGTGTGTGTGTGTGTGTGTGTGTGTGTGTGTGTGTGTGTGTGTGTGTGTGTGTGTGTGTGTGTGTGTGTGTGTGTGTGTGTGTGTGTGTGTGTGTGTGTGTGTGTGTGTGTGTGTGTGTGTGTGTGTGTGTGTGTGTGTGTGTGTGTGTGTGTGTGTGTTGTGTGTGTTGTGTGTGTTGTGTGTGTTGTGTGTGTTGTGTGTGTTGTGTGTGTTGTGTGTGTTGTGTGTGTTGTGTGTGTTGTGTGTGTTGTGTGTGTTGTGTGTGTTGTGTGTGTTGTGTGTGTGTAGTGTTGTGTTCAAACGAAAATGTATTGGCACAATGGGAAGTCAACACACACTGACTTTACTGACAAAGCGAGCGGTTTATATAGCAACAAAAACGGCAACAATAACAATTATGCAAATGAGTTTATGCAAATTAGTTCAGCTTCAGACGCTTCCCTGTCTGAGCTTCACGTGCTTGGCAGGCAAGACACAACATCCTCCTCTTCTTCAATGAGCGAAGCGTCCAAGATCAGGCAAATCCGGCTTGATATCGATCTGGATGGCGTCGCTGTCGAACAGGACGGCCTTCCTGGGCATCGGCTGGATTTTCTACCGGATTGACAGCTGGCTCCGCTTCGTGGACGTTGGTATCGGGATAGGTGACGAGTGGATCTTCCACCGGACGACCAAACGTGGGTTGAACGGTTTTCGTCAAGTTTCGGCAATTCCACGTCTTCCCATTTTCCAACCGGAACGTGAATGGACCAATCTTCTTCTGAATTCGGATTGGATCAGACCATCGTGAATGTCCTTTGGCGACTTGCGGCAGGCGATACCTCACATAGTCGCCGACCTGGAGTAGAGACGATTTGGTTGGAACATCATCGTTTTCCAACCGGATTGGTGATGATTCCAATGGCGATGTCAGCTTTGTCCTCATAGCACGTGGCGTGCCATAAAGCTTTTCAAATGGTGACACTCCCGTGGCAGCATGAGGAGTGCTTCTGTAGGCTACCAAGATTTCCCGCAGAGCCTTCTTCCAGTCTCGACCTTCAATGTGAGCACTCTGCAATCCTCCCTTGAGAACCCGGTTGAATCGTTCAACCATTCCGTTGGCTCTCGGATTGTAGACAGCGGTTAGGTTGTGCTTGATCCCATGGGCGGCCAAATATTCCTTGAATTCCTGGGAAATGAACTGAGGTCCGTTATCAGTCACCATCTCTCTCGGGTATCCATGGCGGGAGAAGACGGCTTCCAGGAAACTGATCACTTTGGCGCTGGTGGGATGATCACACGTTGCGGCTTCTGGCCACTTAGTTGTGTAATCTTGCAGAACCATGAGGAATCTGTCTCTTGGAGGCGCAGTCGCATAAGGTCCTGCAAAATCCAAGGCGAGTTTGTACCACGGTTTCCCTGGAATAGGCACTGGCTGAACAGGAGGTTGATTCACTACGGCAGTTTTGTCTGAGGCCTGGCATGGAATGCATCGGTTGATGAACTCTTCGACATCGCGTTGCATCCCTGGCCACCAGTACTGACTTCGGATTCGTTGCTTCGATCGAACGATTCCAGAGTGTCCCTCATGAGCGAGAGCCAGGACTCGTTCCCGAAGCTTGGCAGGAACCACTGCAGAATCTCCTCGTAATAGGCAGCCATTGCAGACTGACAGTTCCTTCCGGACCATGTGATATGGACGGAGTTGTAGACTGACAGCGGATCTGGACGGCCACCGGTTCTGAACGTATTCAGATACCTGTGAGAGCAAGGAGTCTTCCGCGGTTGCAGAGGACAGCTCAGCAACCGTTAGAGCTGGATTCTGATGAATGGCAGCCACGAAATGATCTGTCCAAGAATCTTCCATTGACTGTTCCTTGGAATCAATTGGCAGACGAGACAAGGCATCGGCCACTGTGTTCTGTTCGCCTCGCCGGTATTCCACGGTGTAGTCAAATTCTGCGAGGCGCAGATACCATCTGGCAATTCGCATGGGCTTATGACCTTTTGTACCCATGGAACTGTTGAACAGACTGACCAGAGCCTGTTGATCTGTCCTGATAATGAACTTCGTTCCCCAGAGATATCGTTTCCATCGATCAACTGACCAAACGACCGCCAGTCCTTCTTTCTCCATGACGGAGTAGCGGCGTTCTGCTGAACTGAGAGAGCGGGAAGCGTGAGCCAGAGTGACTTCTTCTCCATTTGGTCGGATCTGTGACAGAGTTCCACCAATTCCAACATCGGACGCATCTGTAGTCACGATGAGAGGTTGACCTTTTTGATAGGTTCCTCTGGCAGGAGCAGAAGTGAGCAAATTCTTCGCAGAAGTGAAGGCTTCTTCCATCTCTGGAGTCCAGGCAACCTTCGTTGGCTTATCACGGATGGCTTTCCTGAGAGGCTCCACCAGCGTAGCAAACTGAGGCACATAGCTGGTGTAGTAACCACACATTCCAAGGAAAGTAGCCATTTCCTTGGGAGTCTGTGGATGAGGCATCCGATCAATGGCTTCCGTGTTGCTCGTGAGTGGGCGGATTGAATCGGCAGAGATGCGGTGACCAGAGAAATTGATTTCGGCCGCATGGAGCACCATCTTCTGCGGCTCCAAAGTTGCACCACGATCGTTGAATCGCCGAAGACAAGTCTGAATCCTGGCTTCCAATTCTTCGTTATTTCTGCCATGGACCAAAACATCATCCATCAGTGGCAGAACCCCTGGGATTCCGGCCAAGATGATGGACACAGCTTTCTGAAACACACTTCCAGCACAGGTATAACCCATGGGAAGGCGCCGATACTGGAAAAGGCCCAGCGGCGTCAGAAAGGCTGTTAGATGACGGGATTCTTCAGCCAATTCGATCTGATGGTAGGCCTGGCGGAAATCGAACTTCGCAAATCGGGTAGAATCTCCGATCTCAGCTTCGATATCTTCTTGAGTTGGCGTCGGAAATCGCTCAGAGATTACCACTTTATTCAGTTCTCTGAGGTCGCAGCAGACTCTGACATTCCCATTTGGTTTGGGCACCACGACCATGGGATGGACCCATTCTGAGGATTCGATTCTCTCGATGATGCCATCCGATTCCATCTGACGGAGAGCCTCAACGGCTTTGTCCTGGAGCGCCATTGGAGGTCGTCGAAGTTTGTTGGCAATCGGCTTCGCATCTTCCTGAACCCGGATTTTGTGGACAAATCCTTTCAGAGGTTTCAAGTTTCCAGAGAAAAGTTCCGGAAACTGGTCTCTGACTGACTGGGAGGTCAGACGTCGGAGATGATTTCTGTCGGCATCCTGGATCTTCATTCCCAAGGCGTGGAAAAGGTCCAGACCCAGAAGGGAGGTGTCATCCAAATCGACCACCAGGAAGATACCCTTGACAGTCTGGCTACCGTAGGTCACCACTGCCCGGAATTCACCCAAGACCCTGATGGATTTCCTTCCGTAGGCGACGGCAGTTTGGAGGGTTGGTTGGAGATGACCATCCCCGAACATCTTCCTGAAAACCTTCACTGGAAGGATAGATGCCGTACTCCCAGTGTCAACCACCACTTGGACAGGAACCGATTCCCCACCAGGACTGGCAATATGTAAGGTAACCCAAATTGATCTGGATCTGGCCTGACCCCGTTTGCTGGAGACCTGGAGGACCACGGCATCAGTTCCTTCGTCGTCATCTTCCAAGCATCGCACCCGTTGCTTCGGCTTCTGTGGGTTGGCTGATTTCTTGCACACCCGTGCAAAGTGATTCTTCTTGCCGCATGATGAACAGGCCTTGTTGAAGGCAGGGCAACCATTTGTCTTCGGTTTGTGGCCTGTTCCTCCACAGTGTGTGCAGGATTGGCCAGGTTTGCCAGGCTTGGCTGGATTAGATCCAGCCGCGGCAAACCGACCAGGCTTCCCACGTTGAATCTTATTGATGCTTCCGGTCTTCTGATAGTCAGCCTGAGGAGACTGAGAAATGGCCTTGGCATCGTTGATGGCTTGCTCGATGTTTCTGACCATCTCCACGGCGCGTTCCAAGGTGAGGTCCTTCTCCATGAGCAGCCTCTCCCTGGCTCGGGAGTTGCTGGTGGCTCGGACAATGTGATCCCGGAGAAGTTCGCTCTCTAGGATCCTGTAGTTGCACTTGGCGACGAGTCTCTTCAATTCGGCAAACCATTCGTCGAACGGTTCGCTTGGCAGTTGCGAACGTTCGTTGAATTTGACTCTAGCCGCAACTACGTTCTCCTGAGGCTGGAACTGCTGCTCCAAGATGGACATCGCCCGTTCCATGGTGAGATTGGCACGATCGTCAGGGTTGACCAATGAGTTGAAGATTCTCTGCCCCTCTGTTCCGAGGCAGTGGATCAGGATTGCCACCCTCCGTGGCATGGGGAAATCAGCATCTGCTTTCCCGGAGGCAAGCAGATATGTTTCAAAGGCTAGGCGCCAATCGCTCCAAGGCATCGCTTTCTGCCCTGGACCAGGCAGAAATGGAGGCGGTGGTGGCAGGGCGTGACCTTCCATAGGAATAGCTTTGGGGACCCAGCTGTTGAGGATCTTCCGACACTGGTCTGATTGTGAGGATCAATGACCACCGATGACTGACCAATGATGCGACTTCTGATCACTGAGTACTGACGGACGTCTGATCACTGACCACTGAACAGGGCTGATCACTGACCACTGAGCACGGCTGATCACTGACCACTGAACACTGACGGACGTCTGATCACTGACCACTGAACACTGACGGACGTCTGATCACTGACCACTGAACAATGCTGATCACTGACCACTGACGACCTCTGATCACTGACCACTGACCACTGATGGACCTCTGATCACTGACCACTGACCTCGGCTGATCACTGACCAAGGTTGACCAAGGCTGATCACTGACCAATGTTGAACCAAGGCTGATCACTGACCAAGGTGGACCAAGGCTGATGCTGATGATGGCGTCTTCGAAGAATGATGGTGGTGTGTGTTGCTGGCAGCTTCCCACGTTAGGCAGAGAGATCACAGTTGATCAAGGCAGACAAGTTTAAAGAACTCGCAGCGCCAATTATGTTGTATTGGCACAATGGGAAGTCAACACACACTGACTTTACTGACAAAGCGAGCGGTTTATATAGCAACAAAAACGGCAACAATAACAATTATGCAAATGAGTTTATGCAAATTAGTTCAGCTTCAGACGCTTCCCTGTCTGAGCTTCACGTGCTTGGCAGGCAAGACACAACAGAAAACAAGAATGCTCAGAGATAAGTAGCGTTGCTCTGCCATGGTGCTTATCTTAGCATTTAATGCCTTATTGTCTCCGATTAAATCCCTTAATTTATCCATTTGCCCGTTCAGACTTTTGTCTTTTGCTGTACGCGCTGTAAAAGCCATGTTGAGAAGTGTTGATTAATATGGGCAAACTTACTAGGAACCAAGTATTAAAACCGGGCCTCCAGCGTTAAAGGCCGTTTTACACGATCAAAGTTTGGTCAAAGTTTTCTTTGTCAAAAAATTTTGAGTCAAAGTTTAAGCGTCAAAGTCTTGCTTTCACAAGTTCAAACATTTGGCGCCAATCTTTGACGAACGGTTACTTCAAAATTGCATTGTTTTTCCTGCATAGCTGTAGCATTGTTTAAGGAAACAAAATTTATTAGATCTTTCAAAATAAATATGTATTTTTCTGATACAATTTAAAGCAGGATCTCTTCCGGTAGTTAACTTTCCTTCTATAATTCTTCATGATGGACATTTGGATTCATCAGACTGTTAAGCGAATTCTGCTACTCGTCGACGTCTCGTTTGTGATATTCCTTCTTTTCCAGTTCCAAAAGTTTTGTGTAGGTTGGGCATGTGAAGTTACCAATCAATTAAATTCCAATTCTTTAATTTTTTTCTAGAATCACTAGTTAGCAGGAACAATTATACTAATTAATATAGAATTAATTAACATACACAAGCTGAGAGTGTAAAAGCAGCAATAAAACACTGAGAAATAAACACTACACTAAAAATCTCCTGGGTTATTCCTGTATTCTGATTGGCTGTTTGATGGAGTCGCTCTTCAAACAAGCAAACGTAAATGGAATCATCGAAGTTTGCTTGTTTGAAGAGCGACTCAATGTCTTATGCTCACTTTGACCAAGAGTACATAATACATAAGAGTATGACAAGCGTCATACGCTATGTATTCTGAGCTCGCTACATCCTCTGCACGCTATCGGCTTACCCCCCCCCCATAAATCAGACCCCCCTTGACCCCGCCCCTATACATGTACGGCGTCCAAACGGGGGGTCGGGGTCTATGTTAGTATAATTACATGTTAAACTTAACGGGGCCCCAATTTGTGTATGGGGTTTAAGCTTGTATGATTTACACATCTGTGTACAAAATATACAAGCACGAGCCCGACCCCCCGTTTGGACGCCGTACATGAATAGGGGCGGGGTGAGGGGGGTCTGATTTATGGGGGGGGGTCAGCCGATAGCGCGCATCGGATGTAGCGAGCTCATAATACATAGAGTATGCCAGCTGTCATACTCTTATGTATTATGTACTCTTGCTTTGACGGTGTTTCAAATCAAATCAAATCAATCAAAGTTCAGTTTCGTCAAAGTTTGACAAAGAAACCTTTGATCAAATTTTGATCGTATGAAACGGCCTTGTGTAAAGACATTTATTTATTTTGTTTAGCTTTTTGAACCGGAGAAAGTTAGATGGCAGCGATGGGCTGAAAAATTGAAAGAAATATGCCAAGAACAGTCGTGATGCTTGTATTTTCTTAATGTGTGAAATTAAAGCTGTAGCATTGAAGCTAAACCCTAAAGGCGTAGCATGCAGTTGGGTAGTGGTAAGTAAATTTGGCACTGCTAAAAGTGTCCTCGGTCCTAAGGTTTCCTAAATCCAAATGAAACTGCCTCTGGTGTGCCAAAATTCTCACTTCTCCTTTGTAATTCCAGTCAAGGGAAATTTTTAGAATGCTGAATGACCCATTTTGAATGGATACACTAGTATTTATATGTATAATTTTAAAGTTCTCTTCCATTTTCCGGTTTGTTTTCTCAATCACTTCTTTACTACATTTTATCAAGCTGGCTGGATGATTAATGGCTATTAATTTCCTACCAACGGCTAACGAACGAGCCATTGCTAGGTTAGGATGTTGTACGCACCTAAATGACTAAAATTGTAAGAGTCTAAAATTGTTTAGTTTGTGTCAAACTGCAGATGTAACTATTGAAGGATATATAATTTGTGTATACTTGAAGATTTACATAATTTGTGTCAAATTGTAGATGTAGGTAACTATTGAAAGATACATAGTTTGTGTGTCCTTGAAGATATACATAATTTGTGTTAAATACGTACACTCAAGATAAGTTGGTTACTGGCCGCTAGCACTAGTGGTTGGCTGGTGTCCTCTGATCGCCTATTGTCGGCAGCTAATTGGCCGCTGCCTGTTAAAGTTTCACTATCATGGTTGCTTTTGCCTTGCGCTATGGGCAAGATGAAAATTTCAACAAAGCGAAAAGATGAGAACACAACACCGTTACCGGGCCGCAAACTAACAAGCGCAACATGTTTTAAGCCAACAATTCCAAAGTCAGTGAAAGTGAACAAATATAGCAAAACTGAGTTTAATCAGCATCTTCTGACTGGGCAACATTGGAATGAATTTGATTATATATAGGTTAGCTGTAAGGATTGGAAGGGTCCCACCACAAATTGTCATAGAATAGCCAGACTAAATGATGTGTTAAAGATGAGATGTGCCCAGCAGAGGTTCCCTGGCGGAGTCTTTTTCAGTGACAAGGCGAACTGATTCCGGCGCCACAGATTGAGAGGAAAGATTCATAAATGCGCTCAGTAAATCAATGGGCAACGGGAAAACAATAGTGGAGTTCTTTTCGGCTGATATTGTATTCAAGGTTTGCAAGTAGCGCAACTGTAGAGCAGCTGGAGACTGTGAGATTACTTCAGCAGCTTCCTTGAGAGCACGACTGGATTTCTGTTCGCCTTCCGCTGCTATGACCTGAAATCAACATATCGCTAAGTTTTCTGCAAGTAACCGCTGAGCCAAAAAGGCAAAGTTGCTTCTGGACGAAACACAACCTTACGGAAGGTCATCGGTATTCGGTACCCGTCCTCCCTGGATTCACAGACCGGAGCCAGGAACGACAATTTTAATCTGCTGATTCGTCAGACATTAGATCAGAGATCCCACCGCATTGCCGGGCCTCATCCAGTCTTCTAGAATCTCTTGAACCGTCCAAGGATGTAGTACTGAATCGCTAATTCTGGTCTTTTAGGTCTGCTCTTGTACGGCTAGCTCGGCCAGAATAAACATGCATATGTTTTCCAATGACAGAGGGAGGCAGCCCTACCGTACCCTAGACTTTCCAAATGGTGCGTGCAGCCCCTAGACCGACAAGAACTCTCTTAGCGAGAAGGGAAGAAGAGTGGGCCCTTTTTCGTACTGGAGGGGAAAAGGGTATAATCCACAGCAATTTTTACCAGAAATTGTACACTTTTTACCAAATTTCAGTAATTTTTCAAATACTTAAAAATCACTAAGCATCTTCATTTTTTACTATTTTTGGCAAAATTGTGAACAATTCGCAATTTATGCAAATTTTGGGGTAGACCGCTCAAAATTTCTGAAATTTTCAGAGGTTGATCCCTCGCCGGAGTCGGGGTAGACCCCCCGAATCGAATGTTGCTCATATGTCCCTGAATTTAATTTCCCATTTCATTTCTCATTTCCAGGAGAGCAATGGCGTGTTCTTTCTGAGTGGAGGACCACTAATAAATGTCGCTCACAAACCGTCACCGAATTAATAAACTGAATTTAGTTTACTTTTAATTCTAATAAAATGCAAAAGTCAGAACTCTTATGGTTACCTTAGCTCTAGCTTCCCGTGCCGCTTCAGCTTCAGCTGCCATGGCTCTTTGAAGTTGAACTGGTAAGCGAACATCCTTCACTTCGACTCTCTCTACTTTCACTCCCCATGGATCCGTTGCTTCGTCAAGTGTAGTCTGAAAATGAAACGTTTGCATACATAAATATTAAGGTATGAGTATAATGCGTAATACATATGTATAATGCGCATCGCATTACATTAGAACTAGAGTTGGGACCGGTTCCACTAGAACCGGTTGGAACCGGAACCGAACCGGAAGGATTTTTAGAACCGGAACCGGAACCGGAACCGGAACCGGTAGAATTTGGAACCGGCCGGTTCCATACTTAGAAACTGGTCTTGACCTAATTTTTTGAAACAGTCTAGGGCTTTCGCAAAAGCTGAGAGTTGGTATTAAGATAAATTTAAAATGTTTATTTGAATCAACATTTTATTATCCCTCCAGGGTTTTTTTTGGTTTTCGGATTTGCGTCAACCTTGCGTCCAGCTAATTTTAAGTTGCGTCCCGTTAAGAAATTTTGAGTCCAGGTAAAATTATTGTTTTAGCATGTTGTATATGCAAAAATTGTATTCTTTATAAAATGCCGATTATTTCTTTAGTGAAACATAATTTAATCGTATGAAAAAGTACTTAGAACGGTGATGCTACTGAACAGTAATGCACGATTACAAAATATGTGAAATATGCCCAATATACACGACGGGGGGTCTACGGGGGGTCTGGGGGGCGGAGCCCCCCAGAAGCTGAGAAAATTTTTTGCGATTACGGAAAAATCCGTAATGCAAATGTGCAAAACAATTTAATTCGCATCTGTTGTATCTAACACATATCATGACCAATTTTTGATATTATTGACACACAGTATTCAGATGTTTTGATGTTATAGTTAAACTAATTAAGAATTAGTTAAATAGCTATAAAATTAATATCATTCAGAATAATGGCAGTAATTTTGTTTCGAAAACTCTGACAACTAATGAATTCCGGAAACATTATGACAAACAAGCAGCGGGGGGTCTGGGGGGCGGAGCCCCCCCAGAAGTTGAAGAACTTTTTTGAAATGACGGATAAATCCGTAATGAAAATGATTAAAAAGATTAATTTGTCATCAGATACATTTAGCTAAAATACCTAATGCATTTTTTGTGTAAATTACATTTGTAAATTATAGAATTTTGAGTTGTTTTCATTTTGAGAAGGCAGCATCAATAGACAAAGAGCGTGCATGCGATGCGTAGTGCAGTATTAATCAAAGGCAAAACAGTGAAATATTAACGTTGGTTACGAATACGATTGATTAACCCTTTAATGCCTGAATTTCTTCAGGACAAACGTTTTTTGATGACTGCGCTAGAATGCTTTAAATGAACCAAACCAAAAATTGGATACTCTACAAATTTGGTGACTTTTGGTAATTAAGGGATTAACCCCCAGAAACTGAAAATGTTTTGAAAATCCAGTCAAGAACAAAATTTAGACTTTAAAAACTCTGCTAATGCAATTGTATGAGCCTCATTACATTACAGGATCCCAAAAATTTGGATATTTGGCTACAGCTACAAATTTTATTAATAAAGGGCTTTGACCTGTTATGTATCGATACAGGTAGATAACTCAAGTAATAACTCAACAAGTACTGACACATTACAAAGCGTTGGCATTCGATGACATAGTGGAAAACACCAGGGGGTCTGAGGGGGGAGCCCCCCAGAAACTGAAAAATTTTTGGAAAATATGGAAAAATTGGTACTGGAAACATTTAAAGTTTTCACTTTTACAAAAGTGAATTTTCTCCCGAAATAATGTTGCGTCTAGCTTGCGTCCCGTTAAAATTTCGTTGCGTCAAGATAAGAAACTTTGCGTCCAGACGCACTTCTGGACGCAAAAAAACCCCCCTCCTGTTAAAAATGAAATTATAACAGGCTTGAAAAATTACGGTAGTTGCATTGTTCTATTGTAAGCGAAAATGGGACATCCTGTATTGTGGGGGTACGCAATTTTTGTTTTCGGCTTCTAATTTTTCAAATTCTGTTAAGATATTTTGTGTGTATGCAGTTTTGCAAGTCAAATTATTACGAATTTTTAAATTTTCTGTCTAATCCATGTTAGAGTAAGGCGGACATTTTCGTTCGGACATGAGCGATAAAAGCGCAGAATAAAACTTAACAAGCATATTTGAAGACACATATTTTAACACATATTTGAGATTAAGCTCATTAAAGAATAGGTTAGAGCCCGTAGGGATGTAGTTGGAAACTAGATACCTTTGGGTATATCTTCTCAAAAAATTGGTAAATAGAAGGTGGTGTTGCCAAAGCGTAAGATAAAAGCAACAATATTACGATGAAAAACAAATTTTACAGGAGCAGAAAACTTTGAAAATGGAGTACTTATTTTCTTAGCTTAAAGCTTATATATACTTCGTCGTCATCTGAGAAGAAAGCCTATCAAACGAGGCTCGTTTACAAGAAGCTCTTTACATGCCTAGTATCATCGCGCCCTTGATTATCGAAACAATTTGCTCGACAAAAGTAAAGAGAAGTTTTTTGTATGCTGTGCATATGATAACAATAGACCTAATGAAGCAAGTTCAAAATAGTGAAAAACCGAATTTCAGAAATTAATTACAAGAAACTTTAACCAACTTGTTTATTATAGTTTTATTCCAATTGTTCAGTAGCATTGTTTTGTCATTTTCATTGTACAGGCCTTGTAAGCATTGCACCACATGTTAAATAATGCTAAACTTATAACTACAAATTTTGTACTTGGAACCGGGAACCGGTAGCTAGAACCGGAACCGGAACCGGAACCGGAACCGGTACCCTAGAACCGGAACCGGAACCGGTTTTGAAAATCGGAACCGGTCCCAACTCTAATTACAACATATAATTTGGCTGTTGTACATTTTACGGGGACAGAAACCCCTGCAGTGCGTTAATTACCTTTTTTCCACTTCAGTCAAAACTCAGAGACAATAGAGATTTGAGAAGGGTAGGTCTAAGGCAATGACCTCACCGTCTGTCCCCGTAAAATGTATAGAAAAATGAAATCTGTCCCCGCACACTAAATGGACTTCAGGAAAATGGCATTTTAGTAATTAAAGGAAGAACTGAACTTACATTCCTAACTTACTAACTCTCATTGCATTATAAACATTATATAGGTAGTTAAGTAAGATTAAATAATTATTTAATAGAAAGATCATTTTAAAATTATTTCGGCTAAACTTTCAAATTAAAACAATTAAAATATAAAACTCTAAAGATCATTTTAAACATACATGATGATGTAAAGTTTTGTATTGACTTATATAAACGGTTTTAGTGCTTGTTCAAACCCAAGAATTATGGACATTTAGTGTGCGGGGACAGATTTCACTTTTCTATACATTTTACGGGGACAGTCGCTGAGCTTATTGCCTTAGACCTACCCTTCTCAATTCTCTATTGCCGTTGAGTTTTGACTTGAGTGGAAAAAAGGCAATTAACGCACTGCAGGGGTTTCTGTCCCCGTAAAATGTACAACAGCCTATAATTTGTGCACCAGTTACTTTAAGGTGTTGATTTCCTTTCGGGCATTTTGAACCATACGGCTTTAATCCTTTACGTAAATATGTAGCTAAATAGTGAAAACTTACTAAGTATATATATAAGCTATTTTGGTGTTCTGTCTTTAACATTTTGGGTAGAGGTAGGGCCGGTTTTAATTTTCAAAACCGGTTCCGGTTATGGTTCTGAGCAATTGGTTTAACCCTCTTCTGCCCAAGACTTCTCAGGGAAATCGGCTCAATATGACCAATTTTATATTTTTGTCTGCCATTTTTTTACTGAGACCACCTAGAGAGATGGAACTACCACCATCGATAGCGAATTAAATCATCTTCGTTTTTGCATCAGCGATTTTGGGTCTCCGATAAACCAACGAAAAGTTAGAAGCCGTCAAAGTCGGGAAAAGTACAAATTTTTGCTAAACTTTCATTGCAGAAAAGCAACATGTGCAAGGCGGAGTAAACTATACGTTATTTTAAACAATGCACTGCACGCACATCACCTCCCGCATCACCTGATGGAACGACTTTTCCGCCGACGAACTACAGCCGGCTCTGGATTTGTTTGAATGCAGCGCTCGAACAGGGCTTGAAATCATCACAATTTTCATAGCCGGCGGAATACCATAGAAACTAGATTTTTCAAGCAGGTGTCGAAATATTCTCCCAAAATAAGGTGGACGTGTTGAAGAAAAAAGGAGCAAATGCACAGATTGCCAACCGGCAACTGGATCTTGTCGCAAAAGATAAGATGCCAACAATCACCAGTTGTGCCAAATGGCCGCCATGGGCTTGGGCATAAAAGGGTTAATGTTTTTGTAATTTGTGAAGTAATATTTTTGGCTTTTAGATAATCTGTTACGATATGCACAGCATACATAAAAAGTATTCTTTTATCTTGACTGTTGTCGAACAAACTGTTTCGTTAATTATATAACGATGCGATAATACTGGTATATATCTAAAGAGAGACAAAGCCTTCTGATCTGAACAGAATCTTGAAAAGACGTTTCAGGAAAACGTGCACAGAATTGAGATATACTGGAAATAAGGTTTCTTATTTCTTTCAGGGAAATAGTTTCCGAAAACATTATCCAGTTAAAATATTTAAGGTGGTGATTTCTTTGGAGACATCAAATTTGAACCATTATTACGGATTCATTATTCGGAGTCAAGAAGCTAGTTTTATATCAAAATGCGGAGTAAATTTTTTAAGTTTCTCTTTTTAATGAGTACAAAGAAATCAGTTTTGGTTTTCGAAAAACGTTTTAACGGAATTTTGAAAAGTGCAAGATTACGTTGCCGGCTGAAGTAAATTTTTCCTGAGACATCGGTTATACCAAGAGTATATAATAGGAAGAGTGGGAAGCTTGGCCCTTCCTAATGGAAATGGCCTGCGAGATGATTGGAACATTAGGGCCGAAATCTCTGGGGGGGGGTACCACTTACCATTGTTCAGCATGTGCTTATATGCTTTTGAACTAAAACGCATCTGGTTGGCTAATCGCCTACCTTATGTCAAATTTACGTGTATAAGCGGACCCCCCCCCCCGCCATCTCGGGGGGGGGGCCCGCTGAGCGTTGTTAAGCGTGTGTTTAAATGCAGTCGCACTGAAAAGCCTCAGATACCGCAATCCTCATAAGTGCTTTTCAGTTCGACTGCATATAAACACACGCTTAACAACGCTAAGCGGTACCCCACCCCGAGATCTCGGGGGGGGGGTCCGCTTATACACGTAAATTTGACATAAGCTAGGCGATTAGCCAATCAGATGCGTTTTAGTTCAAACGCATATAAACACATGCTGAACAATGGTAAGTGCTACCCCCCCGAGATTTCGGCCTTAATGTGCCGAGCACCTCACAGGCCATTTCCATTAGGAAGGGCCAAGCTTCCCACTCTCCTATTATATATTCTTGGTTATACCATTCCATACCTCAGTAGTATAGGGTGGCCGTTTCGAGCAGTACTCCGGGAGGGAATGACCTTTTGACCTTTCCCGGCCATACCCTACTGCCTGTTCTATGGTGTCTTCCTTGCCAGCGATACATACCCAAGTTCCCCCGGTACCCCCTATACCCCCAGTACCCCCTGTACCTCCGGTACCCCCTGTAACCCTGGTACCCCCTGTACCCTCTGTACCCACAGTACCCCCTGTACTCCCAGTACCCCTAGTACCCCTAGTACCGCCAGTACCCCCTGTACCTCCGGTACACCTTGCACTTCCGCTACCCCTAGTACTCCCTGTCCCCCAGGCTTAAAAGCAACTTCTTCTCCGTCCCTCTACGTTCTTCCCCCGGGGCTTGGGACCCGGCGTCGGCCCATTACTGGACTCCTACCTAACTACCTACCTAACTAGTTACCTAACCTTCTATTTACAATACCTAGTCTAATCTAATCTACCTGCATACCTATCTACAGTGGCTATTTAATCTAATCCTAATCTCAGCTAGTCCGGCGCATGCAATAGTTTTTTGGGTTTTCTCTATATTTTTAATATTTTTGTCTTTTTTTGTCTTTTTATTATTTTTTCTAAGCGATTATTTACAGCAAATACATATACAGCTAATATATACAGGTAGCCCTTAAGAGGACTGTTGGGATAAGGGGGAGCAGAGGTAGATTTTAAGATGAGAGAGATTGAAACGGGCGTATTGTTCAAATTAGATCCGCGATTTAGAGTCACTCCTACGTTACACCAAGCCCGCATTTTTCAACTTTTACAGACTTCGCTCCTTACCTGTCTTGTCCTAATTTCGAACTACCTAGGTTTTGCGCTCCGAGTCACTCCGAACTTGCACCAATCTCACTCCTAGTGTACTATTTCTGATATTTCATGGAATTTGTCTTTGCCTTCCATGCCTTACTGGCTGTGGTTCTTTTCTACTCTGAGTCACTAGACCAACTCCGAGTTAACACCGTGTATATGCAGACCTACTCCGAACATACTCCCCATTAACTAAGAAATTTTATTCTTCCTGACCCTGTTCATCAAATTGGTCCACCGTCTTTTCAGGTAGTACCACTGTGCTCAAATTGGAGTTCTTTTCTATGGCACGTCTGAGGGCTTCTTCATCAGAATACTTTGCCTCATACTCTGTTTGTTTGGTCAGCATTTCATCAATTATTGGATCATCGAGGAACCTCTTACAACGTTGGATGTGAAAGCAAATTTTCCTATTGAGTTCAGCTCGGATCCTAGGTCGGACTTCATTTAAGCCTCAATTTCAGCCTCAGCACCACCATGCGAGATACTTATTTGCTAACCTAGTTATTTTACCTTCGAATTTTTCTTCAGACTGCCTGACAAGCTCATCCCAAAATTTACCAATGTCAGTTGGCTCATAGATCTCTGCACAACTCGAGTCGCTACTGTCTGCACATTCGGTACTTGTCTCTGATTCGGACTCATCATACTCTGGTTGGGCACTGTTATGGTTTTGAACATGTCGCTGTAGGTTGAACGCCCTGGTGAACGTCTGCCCACAAGTGCCACACTGGTATGGTTTGTAATATTCACAACTAGACATGTTTGTTCTGCTTGAGTTTCAATATACGGTTTATAGCCTTGATGTCGCTTTGTCCTTGTTGTTTGTGCTTTTATTGATTTCGCTTGGTGCTTTTATGTACTTTGTCTTTCGTGCTTTTATTGATTTAGAGTCACTCCAAACCTACTCCGAGCTAACACCGTGTATACACTGAGCAAACACCGAGCTTACACCTTATATTAGGATCAGTGTTCAAGTAATTTGGAGTGATGTTAGTCAAAGAACAAGGATCAATTTCCGATTTTATTGATTCACTGTACTCGAAGTTAGTCATGTCTAGATTGGTGGAGGACGCCATCATAAATTTTACTTTTACCCACGCTCACCATATGTTATCCTCTGGAACCACGCCGAGCTTTATTTTATCTAACCTCCGGGGACAGTTTGTCGAGTTTGATTAATGACCTAATAGGTCGGTTCTTTCGAACTTGGTCCCGTGGGGACCGCTAACTACCCTTTTGGAAATTGACAAAAATCTATAAAGGAGCAAAAATCGGAAAATAGATCGGTCTCATTCGTTCTGTCGTCGCGAGCGGTCGGTGTCAAAAGCTCTCTCGAAAAATGTTCTGGTGGTGTTGGTTTAGTGTTCAAGGTAACGAAGTGGAAATTTGGGACTACAGTGCGCCATGCTTCTCTACCCCGGAAACAGCTAATGAGGATGGGAGATAGGTTTCTTTTAAATTTAAGGGAACTTTCGGATTACCATTTTTGGGGATTTTGGAAGGGCCGGATTTGGTGGACCTTCGGATGATTGACCAAAAACAAATTCCAATTGCCGACAGTCTCTTCCAAACCCTGGGAATCAAACTTCGTCTCCACCTCTGCTCCCCTTTATCCCAACAGTCCTCTTAAGGGCTACCTGTATATATTTGTTGTATATGCATTTGCTGTAAATAATCGCTTAGAAAAAATAATAAAAAGACAAAAAAGACAAAAATATTAAAATATAGAGAAAACCCAAAAGATATTGCATGCGCCGGACTAGGTGAGATTAGGATTAGATTAAATAGTTACTTACTGTATATGGGTATGCAGGTAGATTAGATTAGACTAGGTATTGTAAATAGAAGGTTAGTTACGTAGTTAGGTAGGTAGTTAGCTAGGAGTCCGGTAATGGGCCGACGCCGGGTCCCAAGCCCCGGGGGAAGAACGCAGAGGGACGGAGAAGAAGTATTGCTTTTAAGACTCGGGGACAGGGAGTACTAGAGGTAGCGGAAGTGCAAGGATTACCGGGGGTACAGGGGGTACTGGGGGTACAGGGGGTACTGGGGCTACAGGGGGTACAGGGAGTACTAGGAGTACTGGGGGTACAGGGAGCACAGGGGGTACCGAGCAAGGAAGACACCATAGGACAGGCAGAGAAAGGGAAAGGTCAAAAGGTCATTTATTCCCGGGAGTAAGGGTGGTCCAAACGGGTACCCTAAATCAAATAGCTGGGGTCACTTTTTAATTGTTGTGAAATCGCTCTTCGTTATAGAGAAATTAGCTAAAATGTAGGCGCAACCTGGATTTCGGATTTGGATTTGGAAAGCTAAATTTGAAAACTAGCAAAGTAAGCGAGGATGGGTTTGCTGCCTTTGCTTTATCCGTTTATGATATTTACCAAAAGAAGTATATATTTGAATGATCCAACGTAAACTATGTACTTCGTGTTCTCCACAATTTCAGTTTTCATTTGAGTTCCGTATTTAGACGGAGAGTAGCTTTCGGCCGATTTTCGACAATGTCCGATTTTGCTCATGCTCACATATTTTGTAGTCCCCATCAAGACAAGAGCGCTTTGTGTAATGCATATATGCCATACCTGCATTTGATGAGAGATATGTTCACGATCGGATAGCATTTCAGCAAGGGTTTTGGTTCCCAAAATATTTCGAAGGGTAGTTTGTGCAAGAAGCTTTGTGCTCCGGCTGGCATCTTCCACGTTAGTTACTGATACAGTAGCATTGCTGATTCGAAAATACACTACAGCGTCCACTGCTACGGTCACTGAATCTTTTGATAAAATCTGAAACAATAAAGTGCTTACAATCACACAAATTTAGCGTGCACATACAGCTAACAATTCAAAATACTCTTCCACTAAAATCAGAGAGCGCTACTAAACTTATGTATTTGACTATCTTTCATTAGCTTACTTCTTGAGGAGGAACGTCGAATGAAACAACTCTCAAATCAACTTTCCTGTAGGAATCTGTACAGGGAAGGACGAAGAAGATACCTGAAACATGTTAAACCAATTAAATATTGAAACATACAAAATATGTAGTTAGTTATAGTTTACATGGCAACCTCATTCCTATTTTTTTGCCATTTACATAGGTTAGGTACCACCAAGAATCATTTATAGATATGCTGTCGGGTGACGATTTCTGTTGTTACACACAAGTTGCGTATTCTGTCTCCCAAGGAAGCTGTGGTTAATTACTAGTTACAGGATAGACTTCATTTTGTATTATTTTGGAAAACTTCTAGCGGTTATATGTTGCAACATCAGCTTGTCTGTGTAGGATGTTTGATTTTCTTCACTTAAGGGAAGTGATAAATGAAAAGGAACAGATAGAATACTTAGAAAACCTCACTGCAGCAAAACCCTGGGAAATGGATCACATACCTGGACCTTTGGCACCACCAGCACGAAGTCTACCCAAACGAAAAATAACAGCTCGTTCGTATTCCTGGACAACCTAAAACTCATAGAAATTTTAATGAAATACATGATAACATCTGGGTCATGTTTTACCTTGGAAGCAGGAACGTATTTTACGTTAAGTTTCTTGCCGGTAATTAGCTTATATCGAGTTTAAGTTTATTTCCGCACTTAAACAATATGTCTGAAAATAGAGCATTATTCAGGTACACTGAGTAATGTAATTCTCGAGCACTCAGATCAGAATGCAAGGCGTGCAATGCGTCTAATATCTGTAAGAGTAATAATGTATAATAAATAATGCTTCACAGCAATTAACTTTGCAGCATTGCTATAGCTTCACTCCCGTTTGCTGTACCTTCGGATGACAACAAACATGTCATGACTACTCTTATGCGTTGTACCAAGAGTACATAAGAGTGTGACAGCTGGCCAGCTCTCTGTTATTAGAGCCAAAACTATGCTATGTTCGTTATCGGCTTACCCCCTCCTCAAATTGACCCCCTCTCACTCCGCCCCTATATGGGTACGGGGTCCAAACGGGGGTACTACTCTCACTCGCTCTACGTTTACGTGCTTAAGCTCAAAAACACAAGCAGTACGTAAGTGTAGTTTGTGTCTGTTTCGAGCTTTAGAACACAAACATAGCGGGAGAATTCGCTTTGTTAACTGGGTTCCAATTTGGGGAAGGGGTAAGCCGTTAGCGAACAGAGCATAGTTTTGGCTCTAATAACAGAGAGCTGGCCAGCTGTCACACTCTTATATTATGTACTCTTGGTTGTACCGACTCTATGGATGCTTTTGCTGCATTTATGGAAATTTTAAAAAAAATGGGAATAGCATAATAGTGAATGAGGAAAGACAAGCTAACTTTTCCAACAGCACATTGTGGCCAAAACTTAGGCAGCGCAAGTCAAGTACGTGAAATTCTGAGCGCGCATCGAAAAGAGGTCAACTAGAGTATGAATTGTGAACAGCAGGCTGTCTTTTGGGGCTGGATGGCGTCTTGATGGCATTAATGTACCTTACTATCCCCTTTACTAGTCTATCATTGGCTCCACACTAGAGATGAGCAAGGGCCGGATTTTTTCGGCCCGGTCCGGCCCGGCCCGCTCCAAAATTTTCTCGACCCGGGCCGGCCCGGCCCGGCCCGGCCCGCTGGCAAAATGTTTCGGCCCGGCCCGGCCCGCTGGCAAAATGTTTCGGCCCGGCCCGGCCCGCCAAAATAAACATTCCAAAATTTTACTAACAACTTTATTTCAAAGGTTTCAATGCAAGATGGAGGGTTAAATTATGCTACGAAATGTTAAATTTTGCCATAAAATAGCAAGAATCAGTAAATGTGTAGCTAATTTTAGTGATTTTTGTAACATTTTCTAGAGTTGATCCAGCCCTTTTCATCCCGTTCCGGCCCGCAGCTAAAAAATTTCTCGACCCGGCCCGGCCCGGCCCTCTAACCAATGGAGGTCGGCCCGGCCCGGCCCGCGGGCCGGGTCGGGCCGGATCGGGCCGGGCCGACGGGCCGAAATGCTCATCTCTACTCCACACGACCTTGCAAGACTCATGGAAATTTACTAGTTTGCTGTTCTGACACTGAAACTGAATAACCTTGCCAAACTTGACTTCGAACTCTAATGTTTCATCTTGATGTCGAGAACGTATAAAACGGATACGTACTTATTAGCTATATTTCACGTACAAATTTGATAAAATTTGTATAATGGCTGGGAGAGTCATCTGCACAGGACTTCATCCCTGCCACATATCCAAACCCCCGCCAAATGCCAGAAACCGCTTTCAATGTAGACTTACTTTAAGGCAAAAACATAGTGAAATTGGTAGCGTTAAAGCGATCAGAATCCAAGACAGAATTGTGAGGATCCAACCACAAACCCCGACATCATCAGAGACGGTTGCTAAAATTAAAAACACACAGGTTATGAGGAGGCAATTATTTTTACAGAACTTGTATTTCCTTTCAATTATGCCAAATTATTTGAAATATCTTAGTCTGATCACTATGATCTATTTCATTCATCCATCCACTCATATTTATTTATTCATTTATTCATTCATTCATTTAATTCATTTCAAATATGTCAATCATGTTATATGCAAATAATGCAATCTATTTTGCCTGCAAGAAACAGATTATATATACGCAGATTCACCCTGAGTGTCTTTAGCAAGCAGCGTGTAGTATAATAACTTATCTTATTTAGTTATTACCATAAATATTTAGTTAAATTATATAGTAACCATCATAAAATTGAAACAATCCGTTTACAACATTGTTTAGCAAAGTAACCATACTACATTCGGACATTGTTTGCTAGGGATGGACGCTCGGAAGCTTGACTGCCTGCCTACTTGTAAAGCGATATTACATTTGTAACCTTCTATAAATTCTGGTTGAGCAATAAAGTGAACAATATTTAGTTATGCAATCATCTGGAGTTCAAAACATACTTTTATCGTCCTTAGGTTTTCCAGTAGGTGTGAGTAAAATTTTACTCCCAGCTAAATATTCGCTTACATCAATGGCACCAGAAGAACTAGCAATCTCTTCAGAAGTGGCCATTACAACGGTCGGCCCAAACGAAACGGGCTGATGCTTCAGTTTGACGGCTGACAAAGACTTAATTCGAGAAAATAAAGATATAACTCTATGATACATGAGCTAAAATCTTTTATTGCTGAAGCTGTAGGGTTTTGCTAGAACTTGCTCAGGCTTCCTCGAACTTATGCAATCTAGACGTCACAATGAATGTGCAGTAAATATTCAGTAGGTTATTTGAAGAGCTAAGGCGTTTTAGTTAGAACCGTATTTGGAAAACATCAATTGGTCCAGTAATATGAAACAGAAACGGTCATATTTAAGAAAAGCTACCAGTTTCAAATCATCCCAAGTCTAGGTCTCTCAAAAGGTGAGTCTTTAAAAGATTGCCAGAACCCAGTAAGCCTATAAACTTTGCTTGTCAAAAGAACCTAACTGAACTGCGTAACAAGTCAGCACTGAGGACAGAAATTAGTCTGCTTTTCCAAGTTAACGAAGTTTTCAGAGAAAACGGGACATTCTCGTGATCTTTTACTGAAATATGTTGATGGTAAAAGCTTTGCGTGTTTCAACAAAAATTGAGGTAAAACACACTCTTTCTCTCTCTAGACCTGAAAATTCGCCCTCTACACATCTTAATTATGGTCCTTAACAATTTCGAGACAAAGTTTCTCTCTCTAACTTTACTGGGCCCGTTCATTAAAATTCATATATTCTAGAAATGATGAAGTTAATGATCTTGTTTTTCTTACTGAAACAGCGGTAGTTTCAAATCGTTCAAGTCCTGAAAGATGGCCGCACTTGAGTAGGTTTCAAAGGTTAATTCCGCCAGCTAGACAGAAGTTACTTATTGATATTGTGATTGGATTATCACCCTTTTGGGGGGATCACTTTTTCGCTGATTTTTCGCCATCTCTGATTTTGCTCATTTTCACAGATTTTGTAGTCCCCATGGGTCCTCAACACAAGACAAGTGCGTTTTGCGTAATATTGCTTCTATCTTTCTGTAGACCCCTTCAAAGATTACCTTGGCATGTGTCAAACATAGGAAAATGAAAAGTTAGGTTAAAAAGTTTGTGGCAGACAAATTTTTCGCTGTATGAAAAATACAGAAAACAATTTTGCATACATGTTAAGGACAAATTGCAGAGTGCAGCTGTCTAGTTTGGTGCAATTCCGTTGAGTGACCGATTTTTGGTGAATTTTTAAAGTCAGAATTTTGGAAAATCCGGCGTTTTGGACCATGAAAAACAGGACCTACAGTACTCTTTTGCCTGTCCTGAACGATTAGCAAAAGTTACATAAATGATCATTAGATAGCTGCACTCTACGCATAAAACACGTCATATGAAAGCAGACGCAAGTTTCTATCCTGCCTCCATTGATGTTCACTCTTATAGTCCTTCAGCCTATCTCTACTAAAGATGTTCCTCCGACAAATTCTCCTGAATTGGTGTCGCAGCACCCTGCTGCTATCTTCATTCAACAAACCAACTCATCTTCCACAAAAGCAGTGCGACCACATTCCATATCTCCAATCTAGAATACGAATACATGCTCTCTAATCTTCGGAGCTCCAGAAGCTAAGTTTTTCGCGTTTTAAGCGTAGATTTATAAAGTGATATACCAAAATGCAACAAAAATAGAATTCACGCTGCATGCGACCCCGTGATCAGCCAGCGTTGTTCCTAAACTTCAATATTTTCAAATAGGGTATTCTAAGAACGATGTACATTGTTCACAGTGTCCTTGGCTAGGATGTGAACTCAACAGCGCACAGTTTTTACCTTCATTTGGAAAACCTTACAACCTTTATTAGAATTCCAGCAAGAATCAGTACTTTGTGTCTGCTGTCAGTTATATTTACAGAATCTGAACACTGAAATGGGTTACAACTACCACTTAATCTGCAATGCTGCATCTCGACCACTACCACTTCCCATCATCCTAAAAAATGAATCCTGCCCTACACAAAAAGCTGCCATCAGAATAGCCCCAAGCCTTCTACATCGTGGGATCGCAGCCATGAATCATTTAAAAACCTAAAATCATTTTTACATTTGCTCTGCGTTGTATTTGCTGTGTGGTTGTAATGTGTATATGCCCACTTCCAAACTTCGTGGTCCAGCGGGACCAAGCATTTTCTGTGAAATCCTTTTCTGGTGCCGGCTGGTGCTATCTGTAGCTATTTCCCCCCTCATGTCTACAATTTACCGAGAGTTAAGGGGCGGCCGCCTTCGGGTGGAGCTGCCGAGGTGCGCTCATCACACAGTCGGTGATGGGCAAATCTCCATCCTTGCGAAACGCCTCGGGTAATTGTTGATGACAATTATTCGGTGTCAGCTAACCCCCAGACAAATTTACAAAATTAACGTCAAGCTGACACTACTCCTAACCGGTGCAAGACCAACTGGAGTGGGGCGTACAGAAAAAAAAAAGTTTCTATCAACATTAGTATGCTCAAAAGACTTGCCACAAAAACAGCAAATTTTGGTAAAAATGGCCATTTTTCATAATTTTCACACTCTTTTGATGATTTCTAATTCATTATGTGGTAAAAAATCACCAAACTTGGCAGATTAAAAAATCCATGTCTGCCACACAAGGTGACAAAACAAATGCGTCAATATTGAACATGACTGCGGTGATCTAAGGTTAAAAGTACCAATTTTTTAATTTTTCCAAATATAGCCAAATTGGTATCAATCGATACCTACTGGCACGGGGAGCAACTTTTCTCATAGAACTATGGGTCTAAAGTGATGTCTGTGCAAGATAAAATGAGTTAAAGTTATAGTGGGCAGTCCTCCAAAGTTAGGTCAGTGCTTCACTCAAGCACGCATTGTGAACGCCTGGATAGCTAGCTTTGAGCTGCTGCTCCTAAATATTCCCTTAGTACAGGCTTTAATTTGGTGCACGGTCAACCCTGTTCTCGGTAATGTTTGGTCTCCACGTGACCGTGCAGGGCTCATCATCGGAATTTTCAAGTTTTCCAGCTTTGAACCTGAATAAATCTGTCACAGTTTGATTTTGAACACTTATATTTTGTCTTGTTTTTGAGAAAATATGGGGGATTATGTGTGAAAATGAGCTAAACCCGTGACTATCGATTTTTAACCAAAGTGACCCTCCTTAAGCAGGGACGTCGCCCACTATTAAATAATTTGGGAAATATATCGCTTCGCTGCCTCAACGAGATAGTTATTAAGTCAAAATGAGATTGACACGACCTCGCCTGCGACTTAAAAGTGCTGGGTGGATTAGTTGCAGCAAACCAAGTTAGATATCAAGTAACACTAAAAATTTGGAATTCAAAGATTTTCTATATAATTTTCAGTTCTGTGCTCAGAGGCAGGCTGAATACGAGTACTGTTCGGGAAAGGCTGGCCAAGTCAGTCCATCGGACCTTGGCCTTGCGATAAAATGAAATTAATTTTCAGCCGATTTAGTTAAAATTTGCTCACAGAAATTGAACACGGATATTATGAACAGAAGCTACTGATTTATCTTTGTCTCTAAGGAAGCATCCTAAACCTAAAATTTCACTGTACAATTTTATTCAATTGAAATTCGCTTTACAGTTATATAGAACGATTCTTAAAACTGTGCCTTAGTTTCCGAAAAGAAAAAGATGCCACACGTGTAGCAAGCAAACGAGATAATTAATTTCGTTCGAATTTAACAAATACACGTCAAAACAGATAAGAGAATTCATATACATACTATAGGGCAGTGAGTGAGAATTGAGAAGGGATTTAGAAGGGGCCCTGTAAACACTTCAATGAGAGAAAGATTTACAAACTCAATGAATTAGATTAGTCTAAAGCCTGAAGTATAATGGTGCTGTAAGCTTTCCCTGAAACAAATCTCAAAGTGCTCTGGGAAGAGAATCAGGTTAAGAGTTTTCACTGAATTGAAATAGGATAAAAGCGAAATCCAACTGGAGTTATAAATTTCTAGTTTCAAAGTAAAAGAATCCCACATCTTTGTTGTGATATTGTCAAAATTAATGCATTTTCCGAAAGCATAGTTCAAGTGCAAGTGACAGAGTTGAGAGTAAAAGGTACTGTATTTATTTACCAGTATCTTTTCTAGGCCTAGCAACTGTAGCCTAGGGTACTGCTATCGATTAGTGTCATACAATCACTGAACCGTTCACTGTATTAACCACTTAGAAATAAGCTACCAATTAAACTAAAAGTAACGGTAATGCATAGGATAAAGTCAAGCCATAACTTTGAGAACTGAAAGAGCACACTGAGGAAACTACAGTGAACACAGTTATCAGTAAAGTTAGTCAGTCTGTTTGCAAACGTTTAAAGTAATCAATAACATTAGTTAAAAATAAAACTTAATTCCAAAACTACAATTCAAAAAGGATTCACTAAATATTGCTTTTTACCCCCCCCCCCCCCCCCCCCCCCCCCCCCCCCCCCATTGAGTTGTTGAGAGCATTAAATTTATGTAACAAGATTGAAACTTGCAGTTGCAGTGAGAACATAAATAGTTTGGATAATCATACAAGTCTTTACACTACAGAATAACCAGGGGTAGTAAAAGAACTGTGAAAGAATCTATATACTGAAGTAAATAACAGTGAATTTGCTAAATCACAGTTATCATATCAATAAAATCAGTCTGTTGCAAAGGTTCAAAGTATTCAATAATATTAATTAGAAGTAAAAATTGATTCACAAAACTACAATTCAACAAGGATTTATTTGCTAAAATACTTGTTACAAAATACTATGATTAAGATTAATTAATAGTATGTTGCAGTTAGAGGGAGAACAAAATATAACTTGGATAATAAAGAAGGATCATCCTGCAAATTTCAACATTAAATATATATTTCATTACTTATAATCTCATAGGATAACCAGGTCCAGGGGGCATGGATGATCTTCGAGCCTGAAAAGGGTAGACTATGAGCAACTTTAGTTAAACCACAAATTTTTAAGCAGGTTGGAGTAATTTTTCAATCAATTTCTTAAAAATATCTGTCACTGTAAATTAAGTTAAATTTTTATTTTCAAGCCCAACTTGCAAACATCATTTTGCAGACATTTTTGGCGGGATGAGGGGGATTACAGGGTACTTTTCAGGGATTTTTCCAACGGGGAGGCAACAGGAGAGCCCGGGCCGGTGGGGGAGAAATTTTGGGAAGGAATTGATTTTTTGCAAAATCGAGGCAAAAAATTGGTAGTTTTTTCGTATTTTGCATGGAGAAACAAACGCTAAAACTTCTCTAAATGGATGAATTAAGGCTGAAAATAGAAAATTTTAGATTAAAATCTCGAGGCCGGGAATCCCCAACAAATTCACACTAAAATTCCGGGGAGGGGAACAAAAATTCCGAAAGTGATCGATTTCGGAGGAATTTCGGTGGGAAGGTCAGTTTCGGAGGCCCCATCCGCATCCGCCCCTTTAAAAGTTCTCTGAATTAGTCAGTCGGACATCCCACGTCCCCTTTCCTCCATGTATGCGCATGCATGTATGTAGCAAAGAATGTATTAAGGACAGGAATAAATATTTATTGCTATTTTTGGGAACACAATACTATATACTATGTACTAATGTAATCCTTGAACTACGGACTAGCAAGTAAAGCAATAGCTAAATCTATATATATATATATATATATATATATATATATATATATATATATATATATATATATATATAAACAAAATATATATATATATATATATATATATATATATATATATATATATATATATATATATATACGCTTGTATTGCATCACAGTTCAGATCACATACCTCCAATAACGGACGGGACATCACTTTTCATAGAAGAAGTTCGCCGGAATGTTAGATTCTCGGAATAGAGGGCCAAATTCAGAGGTTGTATAGTCATGACAATCCTGCACTCATAAAAGCTATTATCTTAAATTGCCCACGGTCCAAGAAAGAACGTGTCCATTAACACCAGAAAACGTTAAGTATGTTATTTAGCTTAAACAGATCTTCATTCCACAAGTTCTAAGCTCAAATTCATTTTGTTTGTCTGTCAGAGTAGGTATAAAAAATGCCCAAGCGAATGTCAATTAGGACAACACTAACACGAGAGAGGACGAACCGTTAGAAAACGCTATAAAAATCACTGCACTCTAGAAGTTCTTGCAATCATCACAACCTGTACGCGTCGAAAGCAGAGATCAAATGAACCTCGTTGAATTGTACTATACATATTCAGTTATCAGGTCTTATCTAATTACAAATACACATATAGAGACGAATCTTCCAATAGCTAAAGACAAAGCAACCATGGAAACTTCAAAGCAAAGGACGAGAGAGAGGGGAAACAGGGGCAAGAAAACTGAAGGAAGAGTGACACAGAAAAGACATTTCCCAGTTCCAAGGTATTGTTAGCAAGAGAGATACAGAGAAACAGAGAAAAGGGGGATCTTCACCAGGCCTGTAACAGATACAGCAAATATTGTCAGAACGGGTGAGCGGAGGGAGACCAGATGGAAATTTGACTCCTCACAGTTCGTTGGCAAACTTATTGGCAAAAGTAATATAACACTGACAGAAGAAGAAGATATAGAAGACCCGAACCAGAATCACTTAGAGTTTAAACAAACTCTTACCGCAGTCTATGGAAACAGAAACTGCCTGAAACAAACAGTTTCATCTTTTTTCATTAAGACGACTTCAAGCAAGGGTTATTAACATGATTAGTCGGCATAAATTATTTAATTTAACTGCAAGGACATATGAAGGTTTGTAACGACCGTGTACCTATTGGTCATAACAGACTAATAATTTCAACATGTGTATATATACTATGTAGTGTTGTTGCCCTGCCGGTTTTTTGGCTCGGCCGGCCGGGTCGAACAGACTCAACTACGGACACAGAGTGGGGATGCAAACATTGTACATTTGTACATTACAAATTTGTACATCTTTGAACGAGGCTTGCATCCAGCCACTATCTCAGAGGCGACAAATCCCTTAACTCTTCCAACCATCCTCAAGGCGTTATCCAATTTGAGAAAGATCGTATTCAATAGGATTGTGCCAGGACAGTGTAGCGGGCTTCGGGCCCTGGGTCGGGCCGGCCCAGTTTAAGCCCGGGCACGGAAAATTAAATGTTGGGCCCGGCCCGGAACTGGCCCGGCTCTGGCAATAAGCCAGGCTCGCTACCGGGCTCGGTTTTAGAGGCCGGGCTCGCCGGGCCCACCGGGCCTGCCGGGCTCACCGGACCCATCGTGCCTGCCTGACTCAGTTTGCGAGTATGCGACAAGAAGCGGCCCGGGCTTTGAGCTGGGCCTAGTTGCGGGCCCGGGCTTCGAGTCCGGGCCTATCACCGAGCCTGAGGATTTAAATCCGGGCCAAGGGGCGGACCCGGGCTTGGTCAATTTCTTATTGGAACAACCCTAGTATTCACCCAACTCTCTACCTTCACGTAACTACTAGGTACACCTACAACAGATGGTAGATCTGCGTCCCACCTTCCACTCACTCATCAAAACATGGATTGAAGGATTCAACTTACACTACCCCCAAGGTAACAACCAACTAAAACTCTCTTTCAGCTGGTGGAGAGTAGAGATGAAGCACAAGTTCCTTGGTCAAGGAGACAAACTCTGGATGATCGAGATTGAAGTCAAGTCAAAGTCAAAGCACCAACGTGCCATGCAGTTGTCGAATGCATCCTCTCTATCAGGAGGAATAAATTCGAGTAACAATGCGAACAGCCAGCTTTCAAAAACCTAGTATTATATAGGACTACGAGCGGAAAGAATCTACAATGAATCTGAAAGTATATTTAAAAACTGTAACTGAGCTAAAACACTGCAGAATGGTAGAAAATGTCTTTCTGATATCTGACGTAGACGTTTTTAATGTGCGACAGAAACTGCTGAAAAATAGCTTACAATGGGGTAAAATGGGCAAGCTGAAGCTCAAATACACAAAACCTGGAAAAGCAGATAAGCACAGAAACACTGAAACAGGCTTCCGTTTTACTTCTCAGAAATTAATGATAGGATTTAGCATCAAACGTTGAATAAATTAGTTATTCCATCGGTCAAAATTGCTCATTTAATAGGATTCAAAAGGATTCTGAGAATTCTAAAGGACGGCCAATGCCACACACACAGCACAAGACTCAACAGACTTATTATCACCAAGAGTACATAATACTAAGAGTATGCCACTAGGCAAGCTCTATGTTATCAGAGCAAAAACTATGCTCTGCACGCTAACGGCCCACCCCCCCCCGCAAATCAGTACCTAGTCGAAACGGGGGTACGCTCACTCGCTCTATGTTTATGTGCTTAAGCTCAAAAACACAAGCAGTGCGTGCGCGAATTTTGTGCCTGCTTTGAGCTTTAGAACACAAACATAGCGCACGAAATTCTTTGAAGTGAAGGGTCTAATTTGCGGGGGGGGGGGTGGGCCGTTAGCGAGCAGAGCATAGTTTTTGCTCTGATAACATAGAGCTTGCACAACTTCCGTTTTGACACCAAAACTATTGGCAACATGCTTGAACCAGACTCCATGTCTGTGTATGTTACGTTTAGAATTCAGTAGACAGACGCTGTAAAATTAGTAAAATAAACAACACGTCAGAACGTTTACATAAGATCCAAGGGAATAAATTAAATTACGTTAAGCTTGTTTAAAATTGAACTTGGTAACTTACTTGCTTATACCTTAAACTTCCTACCAAAACACCAAGAAATTTGGCTTCTATGTTGTGTCAAAACAATCTCTGTTATCTTATTTTATCTTATTTCATCTCACCTGGCATAATATAAGAGAATGTTCTGGAAAGATGTTTGTTAAGTTTCTTATTTGGTCTTCTTGGTTCATCTTGAGCCAATCTTCGGGAACTGTCCATGTTGGAATTAAATTTCAATAAATAAAAATTCAATTCAAAAATAAAGTAATCGTCCACATAATCCTGAAACTTATTTATCAAGCAAGCTGTCAAACTTAGCTATGCCAAACTTAGCTATGCATGCCTATAATATAGATATATGTCGTAGTCTAAAAGCATTTTCTGTCTAATTGTAATTAAACGGAGAATTTCATTCTAACTGCAATTGGGCTAGTCTATGCTAATATATATAAGACTGAACAAAATGCTGTTAGACTGAAAATTTTCAGTCTAATTGCAATTAGACGTACCAATTGCAATTTGGCGAACAATGTCTCGTCTAATTACATTTTGTTATAAAATGTTTTGTTTAGTGCATAAGAACAGCGCTTCAATGCAATTGTATACGAATAAGGGCAAAGAAAGACGAAAGGAACACTTAATGTTAACATTAAGAACAGCTTTGAAAACATACTAGAAATACTTTTCGTTTAGATATGGAAAACTTGAAGACTACAGGATTACACAAAACAAAAATCAGTTTTTTATTTTAAGTTTTATTTTTTATTTTATTTTATTTATTTTGATTTTATTTTTTATTTTTTATAAATTGTGTTTTTATGAAAGCTTTTAACTTTTGGATGTCTTAAAATTAGGAGTAAATTATAGATGTGTGCACTACAATCTTCGTTTTCATCTAGAGGAAAAGGATTTCAATTATGTTTTCAAAGCTATTCTTAATGTTAACGCAATATCTTTTCGACTTTCTGTGCCCTTATCCGTATATAATAAAGCGCTGCTCTTTTAACATTTTATATCAACATGCGGCCCAACTGAACTGTCCTACTTGGCCAAGCTGTGGGACATTTCACTATGTGGTGGATTAGATCCCGCCACAATAATTTTAAAATACTTTTTTAAAACTTTTGGAAAAGATATCCGCCAATCAGAAATATTTAATCATAAGATAATTTCATGGACACGTAAGACGACTACATTTTGGGGTGGGGTGGGCGGGTTCCCTGGTTTCCCATTTTGCCATTGCTGAAATATGTCACGGCATATGTTAGACATATCAATTGAATAACAATACGAATACAGTACCCCTAAGCAATCTTGGTGCAGAATTTTTAATTATAGATGTTTTTAACAACAATGACAACTGCACTTTGTCGTGGGGTGGTCTCCCTGGTCCGCCAACAAACTATCCTAAAATATTTGTTAAGCAAATGATAAACATGTGCCGCTAAACAGTCTTGGTACAGAATTCTAATTATACCTAGATGTATAAGTTTTTTTGACAAAGATAACGGCTGTACTTTGTCTTTGGGGAGGGCTCCCTAGTTTGCCAATTGTCTTCGTTAAAATATTTGTTAAGCAAATCTTAAACGTATAAAGTAGTAATAGAGAGTTCAATTGGGGGCTGTTTGGGTGACGTTTTTAATCTCAAATTGGGGAGCCATTGGGTGCCGTTTTCAATCCCACTTTTGGGTGACTATTTTAATCTCACTTTTGGGTGACAGTTTTAATCTCATTAT
>JASAND010008967.1:0-37883 GCA_030248195.1 Trissonchulus latispiculum | reverse complement strand
AATCTAATCTATTCAAAACGGTGCTAGTTATGAAAATTAACTTAACCGATTTTAACTCCTTAAGATCAGGTATTCAATGTGGGGGCCATTTGTGATTATGTTTAGTTACCACTAAATTCGTCTTTATCAATCTTACTCCTGTGACAACGCTCAAACCCGGGCGAAGACTACGTTAATCGAATGTGTTAAAGATAGCAAACTTAACCCAGGTTTAGGCAGCAGAGGCGTTAAACGACTGGCTGTGCCCAACAGTATTGGATGTGCATTGTCTCACTCTTCCTATTATGAACTCTTGGCGTTTCGTACAAAATCAGACAGAATCACTTTAAGATACTGATAACTTTAAATTACCGGTAACAATTCCGTCGAATACGGCATCCTGACCTTCCGTGCAGACCACGGAAATTAGGGTTTTGGTGAATTTCGGCGGTATAATGGTTTGCTTCGGTGCCGGAGGCTCATATCGTTCAATTTCAGTAGGTTCAGGAGCTGCTGCAATAGAATACAAAATATATGTAAAATACAAAATATAGAGCATGAAGCTGTTTTGCTCATACGTTCACTACATCCATTCTATTGCTTGACTGTTCTTGATAGTTTAACGGCAAACAGCTGGAACTGCAACGGTTACGGTTAGTAAAATATGTTATTGGTCAAAGGTTCTTTGAAAGTTCTGTTTTTCGTTCTGGCCCTTGTGTTGAAGAACTGTTTACACCCACTTTTGCGAGAGGCCAACTCATTCCTTTCAATGTTCCTTAGTTACAACAACGCCTGATGTCATACCTGGTTTCATCAACGTCTGAGTTCCAGACGTTTCCGTTGTGCCATTTTCATTGGTGGCAATAACTTTGTAGACACCTTCATGCCTTGGTGTGAAGTTGTCAATCTCGAGACTGTAGGTGTCTCCACTGCTGGTGATTCGACACAAACCTGGCGGAATCGGTTTACCATTCAGTGTCCAGGTTACCTAAAAAAAGTTCAGCTGATCGTAGCAAGAGTACATAATAGATAACAGTGTGCCAAAAGCGCTACTTTCTGTACGATAGATAAAGAAGATATTAAATCTTTGACACCCCTTCTGTCCGAGTACATAATACATAAGAGGGATAACAAGCGTCGCTGCAGGAACTGGAACAAAAGAAAGCATCAGTTCTGAAACAGAAAATTGAAACAGTCAAAAATCTGTGCTAACTTTAGGCTTCGGAGTTCCCAGGATCACAGTCTCCAACTTAATTCGGTCTCCCTTACGAAGGATGTTGTCTTTCAGTGGTTTGATGATTTCCGGTGGCGTCTGCATCTCTTCATAACGTTCACGAAATTCTTCTTGGATCACCTGTAGTAGACATGAAAATTTCTATATTATATCATTGATTACTGCAAAATGAGAAACTTTAACTCCAAATTAGACCTTCCAATGACAGGAAGCGTTTCTGAAAAACAACAGTTAAACAGCCACAGTTTTTCGAAAAAGTTTTGGTCAACACTGCAGTCTCCATACGATGACGTATCACTGTCTCACTCTCAATCTCATTCACATTCCAAGATTGACTATATGTGAGCGGTGCCTGAACCAAGCAGCCGGTTTCTACTATCGTTGGTGACTTTCATCCACTCAGCTTACCGTAGTGAAGGCGGGCGGGTGCGGAGGTTTCGGCGGGGGACTGATCTGAACGGTGGCAGCCGTTTTGGCTTCACCGAACGGATTGGTAGCGAGAACGGCATACTCTCCGCTATCATCCACGTCGGCTCGATAGATGATGCATCGAGTGTAGCCGGAACCGTCTTGGTGAATCTAAACAATGAACAGCGCGTGTATGAAACGCAGAATGAAATCAGATGAAAGAGCACAGAACGGATTGAAAATGTCCCTACACCACTTGTGATTGGAAAAATTCGGTGAGAATCGAAACAGGGCCACAGCCGTCTAAGTGCCGCCGACAGCCTTACCAGCCTTTTTTAACGTTAAATGTTAGATTACATTACTTGAAAAAATTAAGCAAAAAATTGAAACTGGACTAACAACCTGATGAGAGACACTTCTCAACAAAATCTACAAGATCCTAGACACTGTGTTTGGTCGCTGAGAAATTTGTGAGTCCTGGTTACCTCAGTGGTATGACTACTGTGGATCTCTCGACCATTCTTGAACCACTTCAAGTGAGGCACTGGCTCGCCCTTCGCTCTGGCTTCCAGAGTGACCCGATCGCCTGCCGACAGGACTCCGCTCAGCAGCGGCTGAATGAATTTCGGCGGGGATCCGGTCGGCGTCACCGGCTTTAGGGCTGAAATTGAAATTGTTTAATTATTAATTAGATTTAATCGTTTAATTAGCAGGACTTAATTAGTTGATTGGATAACGACGACGTTGTCTTTTCCATAAAGTAATTTCAACTTATGCACAAAAGTGCTATGCTTATGCACAGAAGTTAAGTCCCACAGAAACTAATAGCCAGCACAAATTTGAAATTTGTAGGGTTGCACAAATATAAAATTTGTGCAGCTGAGCTTCACAAATTTTTTGAATAGGAAGGACTTACGTATGACAGTGAGTTTACAGAAGCTGGTCGTTTCTCCGTGCACATTTCTGGCAACACACTTGTACAGTCCTGCATCGTCTAATCGAGATCGGTTGATGCTCAAAATACATCTGTCTCCATCAAACTGCAGCTGCAAATTTGACGTTTCTTTCACCAGATTCTCCTCCTTGAACCAGATTACCTGAAACATAAAAACCACTAAAAAACTAAAAATTTCATAAACAACAATAACCACGGAAGTCAAAAATCTAAATCCCGATTTCAGAAACTCATATAGCTCCAGGTGACACCTGTTTAAAGACACAGAGCATAATTACAATATCTGAAATATTATGTTCTGATAGTAAAATGTAATTATCAAAATATAGTGTGAAACATTGTGATGTGAAAGGATTTGAAAGATGTGAAGAAAAGTGTCCAGATCTGGGATCGGACCTCCGACTTATGGATATTAATGAACGCCCTACCACTGAACCACATTCCCGGACAGCGAGATGGATTATTACGCTTATTTTAACTTTTCGGTGTTCACGTGAAACACTGATCGTTAACTATAGTGTACATATGCATTATAATTATATTATATAGTCTGCAATAATTTGGTTTAGATGATCTAATAATCCGACCTCTGGTTCCGGATTTCCCACAATCACGCAGTCCAGCTTGGCCGGCAACGTCTCATTCACAACGACATTCTTCAGTTCCTGCATAAATTTCGGTTTCATCTGTTCTGCATCAGTAATCTCGCTGTCCCTTGAAAATAAACAAATAATTCCTAAAATAATTTGTTTGGTCTACCCTGACGTCAAAGTTTAGCTTGCTGACATGGCTCCCTATCTACCTCAAAATTCGTTGCTGTTCGCTAAGGCAGACTTCCGACTGAGTCTAGTTTCGCCTTGTGTTTAGGACATTTGGTATTCGATGCTCTTATTCGTGATACGTAGTATTTTCTTTCTAACTGTAACCGCTAGGAACAACCATACTACTCGTCTGCGCTCATAACTGCAAAACTGCAATGGTTGTAAACGTGTCGGCATCTCAAGCAACGCTTTTCAACAATTTCAACGTTCCAAAACATTGCAAAAAGCTCTAGGAGTCAGGATGATATGCAATCTAGATAAGTCTTTCAATCTCTTAAGATGAAGGCCTAAGCCTACATAGTTCATACAGTTGGCATAAGGTGGCGGCGTCGCCTCAAACAGTACCGTCTAAACTAATTCTAACAATTTTTGGAGACATACGATGTTTCCATGGGCCGAGGTCGAACAGTAACGGTACAGGAAGACGAGGCTTCGCCGGCTCTATTTTTCGCCGTAATCGAATAGGATCCGGAATTGTTGGGATAGGCCTCATTCATCGTTAGACGGGCAATGTGGCCATCATAAAATAGCTAAAATTTAATTAATAAACAACTAATTAGCATAAAACAGCTTTCATTGGAAGTAAAGTAAATTTGATTTTTGGCTTGACTATATTTCTTTTATTTTGCAGCCTGCTGTGCACAATGCACAATTTGTTGTGCACAAACGGTTGTCTTTTAAAAAAAATAGTTGGGATAAGCGCAAGTGAGCATTACCATTTCTCAGAACTGATTGAGTGTGTCCAGTCTTGTACAACAATTTTGATTTTGAGGACATCGATTTTATTTTAAGTCAATAATTTCTTGTGTTTAGTCCTTAACGAATAATTAGATGATTAACTAGTCATATAATTATATTATTATCAGGTCTATAGGATACACACCTTAATGTCTCTGTTATCCTTGACAACCCTATTATTGTAGCGCCAGGTGACCTCAGGCTGTGGGTGACCTTTGACCCAGGATTCCAGCATGACCGGCTCTCCGGCAAACACTGACACATTGTCCAGCGGTCTGATAAACAGGGGCGGTTCCGTTCCAGGTGCAGCTAAAAACAAAAAAATGCAAAAATGTATACTGCTAAAAGAGGAAATAGGAAAATTCATTTTAAAAGTTGACAAACATGGCAATTCCTTTTCGTTCTAGACTTTCTGGTTAGGAGACGTTTGCTGTGAAACCACATTGCCGAAGAGATCACTCAGTGGATTCGATTACCCTTCTTTCAAAAAACCCAAAAATCCGTTTTTGCTCTGGTTTTGAGGCAACACTAAGGCAACGGTGCTCTATTATACAACCCTAAGAATTATAAAAAACCCGTTATTCGTACGGTGCGACAACTAGTCAGTCACCCTATTTACAAAATACAATAAATTGGTTAAATTTACAACTTTAATCAATTTTTGTACCGGTTACTGTCAATTTTGCACTGGTTGCAGCCTCCCCAACCGGATTTGTGGCTCGACAGGTGTATCTTGCATCATCTTCCAAACGGGTTTCCTTGATTGTCAGTCGGCAGACTCCATTATTTACAGTGGTGTAGTAATCCGGATAATTGTCGATACAGTAGTCATTCTGAAATTAGAAAATTGCTTGTAAAAATTTGCCTATCGCCGATACAGTAAGTCTTGGCTTAGCCCTCAATTTTTATTAAAAATTCTTGAATTTTCAACAAATTCTAAATTAATCTAAAAGCAGAACTGTCATTGCAGTAACTAAGGAGGGTGGGTATCTCAGTTGACGCTTTTCAAAGTTCAAACGCCAAAGTTCAAAACTTTATAGTTCAAAATAGTTTGCAAGGAAGCAAGGCGGGTCTAGATGATAACCTATTATAGCTAGGTTTAGGACGCTCTTCAAGAAGAAGCCTACTAAAATCCTACATCGCTCAAGGTAGCTATCTCGGAAGGGTGGGAAAAGGTGCAGTGTCACCTGCAGAGTTGGAGATGGACACATTTTTCTAGACCGCGACCGCCCCGCGACCGCAGTAGTCGTGATTGCGACCGCCCGCGACCGCGACCGCAGCCCGCATGCTAATTGTGTGACCGCAAAATTTTGAGTTAGTGAGCTTTAACTTCGTGCAAAAAGTCCATTTTCTCGCATATTTAAGGTATATATGTGTTTTCACTATGTTTCGATCGCGCAACTGAAAATACAAAAGGAGTTTGATTTTTGTAAGGATTATTTTTTCTGAATTTGTTCAATAAACAAAGAAGCTCAATATTTTGAGGAAAAGAAAGTTTTTTCCGATTTTCTTCAAAATGTGGACGGATGTGTGTGGTTGTGTGTGTGGAATGTGGGCGGTTTGTGTGTTTGGACGCTTATTTTTCCCAAATCAAATGATCAAACTCAAACCCCTGGAAAATAGCCCGCGGCAATTGAAAATAGCCCACACCCAAAAACGCGTGTGCAAAGCCGCTTTCTAATTAATTGCATGAGTTTAGAGAAATTCGTGTTCAAAACAATCCAATTGCCATTTTTAAACTTTCACATTTTCGTTGCTGAGCTTACTGGTTAGGCAGAAATGCCGGGGAGAGCTCTCCGTTGGGCATAGCATGAATTGTAGGAGTACAAATGTGGCCAATACTTGACTTACTGACCTGTGTTCTTGAAGCTGTCAAAATCTGACAGATTTGCTTTTTCAAAAAATGGTCCATTTTTTACTCAAAAAAGGTTTTGGTGTTATCTCTGAAACCGTAAGGAGTGAAAGAATATTCAAAACAACAAAGTTGTAGGTATTGCTAAGAGCATTCGAACGACTTCAAGTTTGTATGTGTAGGGTGACTAATTCCGATGAACCCGTAAAATTAAGAAATTGGCTAAAATCAAATTAGACAGAATTAGAAATAAACAAATTTGAACAAATTTCAGTAAGGACTACCGTACGGACTGGCGGTTTGTACAGCTTGTCCAACCAACAAGCAAAGCCCTTAACATAGTAAAACAAAATGAAAAATATAGATTCGTCCAGAGGATCACTTATTGTAATAGAAATGCGAAAAATATTTCGGAAAAATTGAAAATTCTTGCAACAAAATGGCCCGAATTGCGAAGATTTAATAGAAATTTGCGGTCATTGCGGTCAAGAAAATTTTTTATTTAATTTAAAATTTAAGATACCCGCGGGTACCCGCAACCGCGTCCAACTCTTCTGCCTGAAACAGCCACCCTAATTCTGCCAGGCCTGCACTCAGAAAGTCATTTTTATTTTTGTTCCCAACTCCCAAGTTTCATGAGGCACCATTCTTTCTATTGCCCAGACTATCACATAGCAAGTAACGCTTGTCACACTCTAATCTATTACGTACTTTACTGGTTCCCTTATCTCTCGTTTTAACTTCAACAGAAACAACTTCAAGTCTGAAAAATTATCAACACATCTGATCTGATCACCTTATACCAGGATACCACAGGTGCCGGTGACCCTGTAACGATGCACTCGAAAGTGTATCCTTCCTCCTCATTAACAGTGGCATTGGTCAACTTTTTAGTGAAATCTGGTGGTTGCATGTGCAGCAGTGGTGATTCTACAATTAAAAAATTGATTAAATTAATTTAATTTAATTAAATAAATTAATATTAAATTATTTACTATTAATTACTAAAAACCAATTATTAAAAACTAAAATGAATTAAAAATTTAATTAATTTAATTAATTAAAAAATAATTAATTAATAATTCTATATTTAATTTGATTTGCCGAATTCAGCTTTTCAGTTTTCCTGCTTTTTTCTGGACTTTCGCTGTTTTAACTCCTTCAAAAAAGGATGTAAATGAATTCAACTCGTTTCACCCCGCTTAACCGTCAAGAAATGACAATTAGTGCAACAGTAAGTCTTAACTGCTTAACCTTTAACAACAAGAAAACTCAAAGCATACAACAAGGCATTAGTAATGTCAGGAATACATATTAGGATATGAGTATCTTGTACTATCACGAACTAGCCGGCCCCCCAAACGAACGACCCCCATTTTATTTTCGGGTGCCGGCCCACGGCCCGGTCCCCCTAATCGGGGGGCCGGCCCCAACACGGCCCCGGGAGCCGGTGCCGGCCACGGCCCCCAAATTGGCCCCCGTTTCGATTTCATGCGGAAAGTGTGAAATTTTCCAACGCTAACGTATTGATAAAGGTGTTGTTTGCTGTTTTTTAATATAAGTTTTTGGCAAACTATCAGATTTCACCTATCTTTCACTATCTTGTATACAAAGCTTCTTCGAAAAGTTAGAAAATGCTTTGTTATACTTTTTTAGAGGCACTGTAAAAGTTTTGTCAAAAAATAAGAAATTTCATGTAATTTCATTTCTTTGCACGTTTTGCATTTTTTAATTAAAGAAAATTTATTTCTTTATTCTCAGCACGTTTTGCTGTTTTCAAGATTCTGTTCAGAAGGCGCTGTCTTCTTTTAGATACCCAGTAGGAATCGCACCACAGATTATCTACTAAAGCTCGACCAGACTAAAGACAAGTTTTAACGTATGCTGTGCATATAGTAACAGCTTTTCTAGTGAAGCAAATTCAAACTTAGCCAAAAACTTCAAAATTCAAAGTAAACAAAAAAGTTTAACCCAATTGTTTACTATCGCTTTATTCAAATTGGTCTGCAGTATTGCTTTATTATTTTGATTGTAAAACCTTGCAGGGACCCTGCATCAACTGTTTAATAATGTTAAACTTGTAACTACAAATTTTGTACTTGGAAGCGGGAATCGGAAGCTAGAACCGAAAACAGAACCGAGAAACGGTTTTGAAAATTGGAACCGGTCTCATTACTCTAATTGGAGTCACTTATTTTCAAAGAGCCAAGAAAATAACGCAAACTTGCAGCGTAATGAATTATGCAAAAAATTACTACATTCAAATCATTATATTCATAAGGAAAATTTTTCTCACATGGGGGCCGCGGGGACCGGTGGTGAACTACTAATTGCATCAACCTAATTAAAGTCAGAAATGATTAATAAAAATTACTAATAAAATACCTGCCGTAAGTCTAAGGCTAATTAAGGAATCAGAAAGCAGGAAAAGGTTAATTTCATTGCATGTATTTAGTTCAAGGTGGGACCTCCCCCTCCCCCTCCCCGAAACTTTCAAGAGGGCAGGAGTCCTGAGTTGACGAACCGAGCATGCCTAGCAGTCAGTGCTAGTGTAAAAGTTTCATACTCTTATTCTATTATGCGCTCTTGGCAACGATTACCTTTAACAGTCAGTCTAGCCTGTGTCTCTGCCCGGCCAGCCTTGTTGGTGGCCTTGCAGGTGAACACGGCCGAGTCCTCTGTAAAGGTTTCTTCTATTTTCAGACTGCAGTGACCGTCGAAGAAAGAAGTCTCGTAGTCAGGATTGTTGTCGATGGAAACACCGTCCTTGAACCAAGCGATGGACGGGGTCGGATCGCCCTGAACGTGACATTGGAATTCGTATTTCTTACCCTCTAGGACCTAAAATAAACAAAAACATAAACAACAATAAACAAAAATTATAGGTTTCGGCTGATAGTTGGTTAAGGTTCACAGTTCAATTGTCCACTTTGTCATCAAACTTCCGGCAAGCTTGCAGCGACTGTGTTGCTAAACTGGCGGAACGCTTTCGAAGAACACGAGCGATTGCTGGTTCAAATCCACCGTAGGTGCGCTTTTTTTCTATCTAAGTAACAGGAGCAGATTTCATTTAAAATTCCAAATTCAAATCGACCTTTGAGATACGATGACCTTTACCTGAGTTTACCAGTGACAGTCTTAGTCTTAATCTTTTAATTTCTTTAGATGTTTAAAATTAGTAAAATCTTTTAGACACTACCACTGTACCTCATTGTCCCGCAAAGGTACATCGAAAATTGGGGCCTGAACTTTGGCCTCCTCCTCCGCTTTTGCCTCCTTCCGCCTGAGGTCATCCGCA
This sequence comes from Trissonchulus latispiculum, assembly GCA_030248195.1. Classification (NCBI taxonomy): domain Eukaryota; kingdom Metazoa; phylum Nematoda; class Enoplea; order Enoplida; family Ironidae; genus Trissonchulus; species Trissonchulus latispiculum. The sequence continues at coordinate 28,598 of JASAND010008967.1, read as the reverse complement.
GTTAGGGTCAACTGTTCCGTAACGGCGTGGAGTGAATCCACAATCTCCTTGTAGCTCCGATGTAGGTATTCTGTGCGGTGTTCCCATTGTTCGCCTGAAGCAAAAATCGACATTTTGGCCTGTTGACCTATTGAACAGCTCCAGTTTTTTAAACTTTAACTTCATGTTCACAAACATTCCCAAATGTATAGTTTTAAAACTTTGATTACAGCATCTCAAGTTTTCTGATGTGTTCTTACATCTGACAATTCTTACAATTCTTGCAATTCTTACAAAGTGTTCTCACTAACAGTTTTCGGGTATAAAACACTTCTTTTTCTTTTTGAAATCAATCGATCAACGAATTCATGCTTACCATATAATTTTCGAGCCGAATCATCAGCTCGACGCAGTTTCGGTTCCACCTCCCGCGGTCTGACCTGGCGTTCCAGCTGTCCGAGCACCTGGGTCGCTTCGTCTGAGGTTTTGATGGTCAAACTTTTGTGACGAGCCTTATTGATGATTTCGCGGGTCTCAGTTATCCAACTTTCAATCTGAATAAATCAATCAACCAATCAATAAAATACGACATAAAATCAAGCTCATTCTGGATGAAAATTAGAGCGAACGTGGAAACCAAACATAAGGACATTTAAATACTTGAAATGGAAAATAAGAATAAATTGTAATTAAACTTTAGAATTATTCTCTGCAAGATTCGACCCAATTACCTAGCGGGCACCCGCTATCAAAATGAGCCACAAAAGAAGCCACTAATTTGCATAATTTGCATACCTCTTCCACCAGAACAAAGAAGGATTTGTAGGAGCTGATCTTTTGATCCAAACTTTGGAACTCGGTCCGGAATTTCGACCATTTATGCCGTAAGTCTTCCAACTTTTGACGAACTGTTTCGTTGCCCCGCAGCGGACCAGCCAGCCAATCATCGGCTTTGTTAAAGAATCGTTGGATTGTATCATCCAGCTGCTGAAATAATAAAAGAGTGATTAATTGGTTAGATAATTAAGTAATTAAATAATAATAATAAAGAATTTATGTGCTAACACTAATTGGAATTACATAACGTTAATTTGGTTAGCTAATGCTAACCCGACAGTATTGGTTTGCGACAAATCTGCCACATTACTTCGAAACAAGTGCGGTGGCGACATCATCAAAGTAGTAGGTATCAGAAGCTTACATCATTCTTATATAATTGTAGTATAGATGCTAGAAATGCTAGAAAATCCGAGATATCGACATCTAACCCCCCCCCTATCCCGACTAAATCTAGAAAGAAAAGAAACAAATCTGAATAATCATTAGTATGATCATTCGCTCTTTAAAACATTGAAGCCAATGGATCAGCTTTTCATTACATGCTCGCCTTTTCAGCTGCTACACTGACTCTCAGCATGAGCAATTAACATTAACAATCATGAAACTTTTGTTACCAGTTGAAAAATCAAAGAAAGTTGCATAACACAGTATATGAATGAAAAAATTGCAGTCTGAGCTTTTCCACCACATTTCCCCAAAATATTTGCTTCTTTTCTTGCAAGGTTGAATGGTAATTTGCAAGGTAATTTGGTAATTCTTACAAGGTTGATAATTTGAATGGTTTTAAATTTAGGCCAGTCCAAGGCAGCCTACTGGTAATGGTAAAACAAACCAACACTCAGAAGTTTAAGACTAATGACATTAGAGAAATTGGTGGTAATTCCGTACAAGCCGTGTCTAAAATTCGCAAAATTTAACCAATTCAGTTGAAATTTCGCATAGGTGTACTTCTGATCGATCTGTACTAAAGATTTAAATTTTAACAAATTTAATTTTAAGTTTTTAAGGGAGGGACCATAAGAAAAATATATCGTCCCCAATTTTGCTGAAAAGCATCATATAAGTGGCTTCTGGTTCGCTGAACACGAATCTAAAATCCGTTTTTCAAGGCTTTTCGTTGTCTCGGAATTTACATGTTAAGCTTACAGCTTCAGCTTATAAACCGAAAACCAAAAACTTGAAAACGGGTTTCAGATTCGTGTTCCTCTACCAAGAAGACCCCTACAGTGCAGCTTTCAGCAAAGTTAGGGACAAAAAATTTTTTGGCCCCTTTCCCAGTAGAAAACTTAAAATGATTTTTAAATTTAATCTTTTGCTACAGGTCGATCAGCATGTGTAAAAATAAACCTTAAAACTATACAAAATTTGAAATCGATTTGTTAAGTTTTGCGAATTGGTGTGTGTATACGGAATTACCACCGAGGAATTAATATCTCGAAATTGAAACAGTTCTTAAGGCTTGAGCTTCTAGGTCACGCGGAAATCTGTGTGAGATTTCACAACATTTCCGAATATCATAACTTTTTTAAACTGGAGTTCTAAATTCTGTAAACGCCAGACTAATAGCTTCATTTGAAACTTCCCTAATCAGGTCCTTTCCGTCTGTAGGATGACGTGCTCCCTGGCATGTGTATTTCGGGATTTAGTATATTCCTTACACTGGTATATATGTCGTGGTCTTTTTGCGAAATTGGTCTTTTCGCGAAAAGACCAACAATTTCGGTCTTGTCGCGAAGTGCCCGGTCACATTGAGAAATTAGTTTCAACTGTGCTCATTTCTGCTACCAGCCCGGTCTTTTCGCGAAAAGACCAAGCGTGTTGGGCTTTTTGCGAAATAAGTCAAATCATAAGTTCTGTACTAGCAAACCTTAATTTTTCCATTTTCAATTTCGTGGTTTTAGTGACAGACAGTCGGTTATTCCTGACTGACAGTACGCTAATATTGTTGATTTATACTGACATATACTGTAGACCCGACAAAAGGTCTAATAAGTACTGAACTATGGGTTCTATAGGGCTTTGATAAAATTTTGATGGATAATGTGGATCCAAAACAATGGATGGATAAACAGTAAAGTTATTTTAGTTTCAAATTTAATAACGGATGAAAATAATTTGTTGTTGCAATTAATAGCTGACTTTCTGAACTTGTATACTTTATACAATATTTATGCTTCTCAAGACCTAAACAATATGAATGACAGCATATCACAGTATTAACGAACACCCTTATATAAATTGAATACTAAATAAGTTATGTGAACACCATAAATGAAAAATGCAAATGTAAAAATTCACCAAGTTTGCAAAATTGCAACATATTTTCATCCGTTATGAAATTTGAAACTAAAATAACTTTACTGTTTATCCATCCATTGTTTTGGATCCACATTATCCATCAAAATTTTATCAAAGCCCCATAGAACCCATAGTTCAGTACTTATTCGTGAGAAAGAAGAAGAAAGTCATGTACCTTTTGTCGGGTCTACAGTATATGCCAGTATAAATCAACAATATTAGCGTACTATCAGTCAGGAATAACCGACTGTCTGTCACTAAAACCACGAAATTGAAAATTGAAAAATTAAGGTTTGCTAGTGCAGAACAGACCCCATAAATTTTGCATCATAAATGAATCAGCTTTCATAAATAATGTTATGATTTGACTTATTTCGCAAAAAGCCCAACACGCTTGGTCTTTTCGCGAAAAGACCGGGCTGGTAGCAGAAATGAGCACAGTTGAAACTAATTTCTCAATGTGACCGGGCACTTCGCGAAAAGACCGAAATTGTTGACATATATATTCCGGGAACCGCACACCGCACTACAAGTCTAAAGATGGCAGCCTTCGCTCATACATGAACGATTTAGTACACCACCTATCAATTTCCATATATTTCAGGCTTATCAATCTTTCCTACGCCTGTTTCCCTTACATCCGTAGCACTTCGACCAACTGCTGCATGACCAAGAAAACCGAGGGCAAGCCCCAGGCGGGAGGCGAGGGCAACCCCAACCTGGGAGGGAGAAAGAGAGAGGGGAAAAAGTTTAGCATTTCATTCAGGAATGAAAGTAAAGAATTGACCCAGTAGGTGATCAAATCACGGCCCTTCACTCACTGCAGTGAGACTTCCTAACCACTGCACACCGGGCCATCAGCTGCACTTTCATATCGTTTTTTCCAAAGCCTGCTTCCCTTACAAGCTCGAAAGGACATCCTTCCCTAAATCTCTCGAGCCCACGGCCTCCTCCACCTAAGTGATGATGAGTATTCTTTACAGGTTTGCTTGTCCGCTGGCGTTTTCCACTTCAATCGAATCCAAATAAAGCTCTTCGGTTAAACTGGGATGGCTTCCAACTCACGCAGACAACGTTTATGTCTTAAGAGATAAACCAATCACATTGCAGCTATTCTAGTCATTGTCAAGTTGATTGGTTGAGAGATTCAAATGTGCTGCCTAAGACAAGAGACATAAGACAGCAGTGTGAACGGTTCTGTCTTAAGACATAAGACATAAGACATGAGACTTAAGACATAAGACAAAAGACATAAGACATAAGACGCCAGTGTGAACCAGGCTTGTTCACACTGGTGTCTTATGTCTTATGTCTTATGTCTTTTGTCTTATGTCTTGTGTCTTAAGGCGTTCACACTGATGTTTTATGTCTTATGTCTTATGTCTTTTTGTCTTATGGCAGACTTGGGCCAGGTTCAACTTTTGTCTTATGTCTTAAGAGATAAACCAATCACATTGCAGCTATTCTAGTCATTGTCAAGTTGATTGGTTGAGAGATTCAAATGTGCTGCCTAAGACAAGAGACATAAGACAGCAGTGTGAACGGTTCTGTCTTAAGACATAAGACATAAGACATGAGACTTAAGACATAAGACAAAAGACATAAGACATAAGACGCCAGTGTGATCCAGGCTTTATTCTAACAACAGCTAGCTTACTTCGAACGGAAGCTTTAAAAGGAAGTGTCTTGCTGAGGAAAATCTGAGAAAGCAGAAAGCTATATTCACAAAGGGTAAACGAAGGGTCTGTGGGTTCGAATCCTGCCGATGACCCTTTTTCTTAGTGAGAAAACTTTATCAAAACAAAGGGCAGTTTAGATAAACATAGAAGTCTATTAGGGTAAACGTTTTTAGACTCTGAAAAACCCTTAAGTTTTTGTCGAATCTTTTCGAAGAAAAGCATCTTTCTAGCAACGAATTCTCAAGTCAGACCCATTGTACGGATGTTTGGTAATCATCAGTGACCTAGAAATGGCTGCTTACAACTAACTGATAACATTACAATTGGGACAATAGAAAAGCTGTTTCGCAAAGCCTATTGAAGTTTTAAATTTAAATTTAGAATTCTAGATCTGTTCAGTTTTGTTTTGATTTGCTACGAAACAGCTTTTCCTTACTATTCTGCGCAGCAGAATTGGTTTCCGGAATCGCTATCATTTTTAAGTGATTAAACTTAAGCAGCCATTCAACACAAAATCAGAAGAATTTTGCTATTTGGATTGCCATTTTGAATCCCAACTTTCAGCCGAGTAACAACATAAATTCACAAATTTGGTTAAAAAATAAAGATTCTTCTGATTTTGTTTAAAATTTCAAGCCACGTGATACTGTCTGAGGATACAAACGTTTTCACAGCCATTTTTGATTTTATTTAAACTAAAGTTTAAATCTATTTTAGTGACTTCAAAGCTCTGTATCCGCAAACTTGCTCCGGGGCTTCAACAAAACACGTTTGGGCTACTTAAATTTACTCACAGCAAAGTTACACTATACAACAGTAAACACAGCAGATACTAGTAAGTAACTAATTCATCTAAATCCAAACTGTATATTTCGTCTTTTCAGGTATACTTCTCTAATATTTCAGACTTTCGATGTCAAAAATTAATAAATTTCCAAGTTAATACAAAATTAGTGCGGAATTGAATTCAGCTATCTATCACCATAGTTTTGAATTAGGCCAGGGCGACAACTATATTTTCTTTACTAAGACTCTAACAATACTATGTACTATACTTTACATACAGTCATCAAAAAGTCAGTGCAATGTACAGCATTAATCTACAACCCATATATGAAATAAGTATCAATATTACTGTGTGAGTATTGATTATCAAAAGCATTATCAAGAGTAGATAACAGATAAGGACAGCATAATGAGACTTGCCAATTGGAAATCGTGTTCATCGAAATTTGACAAAGCCCTATGTCAGCTTGTGCTTGTGCTTTCAGCTTGTAATAATTGTAGTGATTTTGTAATAAATATTAGTTATTTTGCATTAAATATAACTCTTGATAACTTTATCTACAAAACCGCGAAAAGGTGCCAACATGAGAAAATGTCACACTACAAAATGATTACAATATATATGTACTAACACACATGTTAATATCAATTAAAATACGAATACATAATTTGAATAACTTATAATTTGATGTACCGGAGTTCGGTTCAGGGTTATCGGTACGCAGTGCAAACACCATCGTTGTACGCTTACGTTTCTTGAAAAAATTCTTCTAGAAAAATCTTGTTCTAGAAAAATGGCCACCGGCGCGATATAACATTTTCCCTATTCCAACTTCTCCCGCTAAATGACCTAACCAAAGTGTGCAGCAAATTACACTGGGTGTACAATACAACGCTTTTGTAAGCTGTTGGCCGCATTTAAAGATTTAAATTGTAAGAAGCAAAACCATTCAACAGTTTTTGTACAGTTAATTTATGTGCCACAAAAACACAATATGGATGCGCCACCACATACATGCACATAAATGGAATCTAGAATACTGTATTGATGTAAAGCTTCAAAGAAATACTGTTACAATATACTGAAACCAAAAAATAATATTCAGACAGCCGATGTTTGTCGCTTGCTCTAAATTTTTTCCGAAAAAGATTTAAGTAAACACTGTTAAAACCGCGTCAATGACTCAATTTTAATTACAGATTTTTGCCATAATGAAAAGATTTGAGTATATTGCTACAAACAAGTTGTACCATTTGCTAGAATCATTGGAATTACAATTATTACCAATTGTTACATTGGAAAGACCATGTAAAAGCAGAAAAAGTGGACAATTACTAGCCAGTTCTGCTTTTGTACAAGTTATTGATCAATACAATTTGTACAATCATTTGAACACCATTTGTTAACTTCAAATCCAAGGTACAAAATTATTCAAAAACAATGCTTCTTATTCATCGTTGACAGCTTTCATCGTAAACTCTCAACTAGCGTAATGAAAATTTTAAATTTGAAAAACGTGCTCGAAAATTCAATACAGTTTTATCAGATTTCAAACAATCCCCAACGGTTTCAACTTTCTTCCTTTTTGTTTCAGTTTAGGTTTTCCGGAATTTATTCAATCAAACAAATAGGCCAAGCCCAAATCATCATCATCGTCATCCTCACATTCTGGCAATAGCACTTCCGTAAAATGAATGGCCATTCCGACCACCATCACAAAGATGGTCAGAAAGACCAGGAAAGCGCCAGAAGTGCAGACAAATCGATGCCGACCGGTCGGCATGCGTTGAGTCTGCGTTTCTGACGTCGTCTGGTTTTCTTGTTTCAGATCCACTTTCTGATCAATTACTGATTGATCAATTGATCCATTGGTGATCTGGATTGATCCTTCATCGATTTTCCGCTTCGATTCGTCTTCGTCGCCTTCATCATCGGAATTGGAAGCCGTGGAAGGGGCGGACCTAAAATACCCGTTCAATCGAATTACCTGCACGTCCGAATGCAGGGACCGGAAAGCCTGCTGCGATTTCTCCACCCCACCAGCTGAATCGGAGGCCTGCTCCACAATCTTGGACTGGCGAGTGCTCAGATGGTCGATGCGTTCCCAGAGCTGAAACAGTAATAACATGTCAAAATGTTGCTAAGTTTAAGGTGCTGGTATCGCTTTGTGTAAATTTGACCGTGCATGCTTCAATTCTTTATAAATTAAAGGGAACAGTCCAAACATTTGCTTTGGTGCTCCATTCACATTCTGGGACCAGTGACGGATTTTAGAAGAAAAGACATGTGTTTTGGCATTATTTTCTTAATAGACAGTCGCGTTCCCGCATGGTTGGCGTCGAAATTAGCATTCAGTTTCATTCTGTGAGGAATGAATATCCAAAAACCGCCACCTCTTACAGGTTAGGTGCCAATCAGTAGGTCCCTTTTCGAAGGGTTAGTTTCAGAGCTGGAAGTGGGTCAAAATGATTGACATTTGACATTTTTGACATCGACCCGCAGAACCCTGACCCTACCCATTTGACCCAACCCGTGGCCCCAGGCAATTTGTTTGACCCACATGACCCACTTTTGATTAATGATGCGCTGAGGCAAAATCTTGGTTAAAAATAAGATAATGATAATTTTTCAGCTGTTTATTTATGTTTATGAAAAACGCGAATCAATTAAATATTTAGTATCTTATCTTCATATAATTTGGGCATTAAGATTATAGAAAAACAAAAATTAAGGTAATTATGAAAATTTTTCAGGAATAGATTAAGCAAAAGGTTGTAATTGTTTCGTATACTTCCTCAAAAAATTATAGAGCCACCTACGGGAAAATCTTGCAGACTGATTTTACATTGTATATGTACACCAACAGACTTTCCTACTTTCTCATATTTCTGCTCATACATAAATGTTTGGGAAAATCATTCCAATTCTATATGCCAAACGTTGTTGTTCTCAACATATTGACAGATATCACTATACAGAAACTGCCAGATTTTATGGAAAAACTTGCCAGAACTCGGTGAAGCCGAAAAATTTTTGAAATTATAGTCCAAAGTGTCCAAACTTTTTTTTTGGAGACCTTGACGAAACCACTTTGACCCACCTTTTGACCCGCGGGTCACTTGTTTTGGCCCGCACCCTACCCCACACGCGGGTACGTGTTACTCACTTTCAGCTCCGATGGTTTATCAATAATTAGCTTGTCAACATTAAATTTTTGTATGTGGTTGGCTATTTCTTCTCAGACGGCAACGTCTTTGCTGAAAAGTTTTATGACTTTCGTCGAGCAGCAGACAACGACGACTTATAAGATAAAGGTTCTATCAGTTAAGCAAAAAATGATAAAACTTTAAGTGACTTTTAATTTAAAATTTCATTTCAAAATTTAGTTAATTTTAATTTTGTTTCTAGAAGACATTAAACTTATATGTCAATGAGGGACACGGTGTGCCCCACATGTGTATTAGGGAAACTCATTGTGGGCACACCGTGTCCCACAATGCCGTGAACGTGTTAAATAATGAATTAATTTATAAATTTAATTTTAAAATTTCATAAAAAATTTAAGTTTGAATTTACAGTAGATGCGAATGCTTACATCAGTCCATTCAGATTCAAAGATTTTCAGAACATCGTAGTCTCTGGTTAGCTGATCCAGCTGCTGTTTGTATTGTAGAAATTGTCGTTCATGCTTGTTGATTCGATCGTCCACCAATCCCGGCATTTTTTCCACTTCTCGACGAATTGAGGACGAAAATTCCTGAAAGCAATCTCCACTACGTGATTAATTCCATCCAATTAAGGAAATTCCATCCAATTTTGTATTTGTATTTGTAATAACAAAGTAAATATAAAGGCAAAGGTGGTAGGTAACCCTTTTTCCAACCTTGCCAAGGACTAGGGTGCCGGAACTCATCCCAGGATGCACCGCCCTTGAACTAGCAGTGAATAACCTCGAATGTTGACTGCAAGCGTGGTGGAGGGGCCAGTTCCTCAAGGCAGATGCCCTACACCGTCCCCTACTTCTTTAATAAGCAAATATAATTTATTTATCAAATATTCGCCATCTTTCTGTCGTACCTCTCGTCTGACTCTATCCACGGTCATTCTGGCATCAGACTGCAGTCGATGCACCAGACTCGATACTGATGAACTGATTGTGGAGTGTTCGGACTGCAGCCGCTGCAAGCGTTCCTGATCCAATCCTTTTGGAACATGAAATTTCAGCTCTGAATCTGTGATTTTCTGATCCAACTGAAACCCAAAAGTTATGAAGAAATAAATTGTGCGCTTATACTGAGCTAACAAAAGGCTGAATTGAAACATAGATTCAGATTAGTGTTCTGTGATCAAATAAGTTTTCAGAAAAGAGACAGGCGGAAACAATTTTCGGTTCCCCTTGGCCTTCTGCGAATCGAAAAAAATCTAATTTTGCGAAATCTAAAATTTTTGCTAAACAATTTTTTAAAATTTTAGAGTAGTCGAAAACATCAATACGAAATTTCTGCTCGATTGGTCCCGTTTTAAATATTTTAACACTAAGCTGGGAGTAATCAAAAAGACCAAAGGTCGCTGCCAACTGCGTCATCTCAACAAACTGTCCTACCTCATGCAAGTTCCGAAAGAAAGTGACCGTTTCGCTGATTAGGGTTCGATACTGGGACATCAGATCCTGAAATTTAAGGTGGGCATTGGTAACTTCCGTTACAATTCGCTCCGTCTCATGAATGTTTAGACTGTAGTCTCGGGAAACATCCTGAATTAACTTCAGCTTCGAATCTATTTCATCTTGCACTTTCTGAAATACAAAAAACTATTTTGCGATTCTTATGTATCCGGCAGGCAAGCTCTGGAATGACAATCATAGGTGGACAAGGGGGTGGGAAAGGGGGAAATCTCCCTCGGCGAATGTGCCCACAAGGGGTACCAAAACTGCTTTCATAAGGAGTAAGAATTTCGGCTCTACAAGCGATAAGAAAATGGTCCAAACATAAATTTCCAGGCTTAAGTTTCCTAAACCTTTCCGTTTCGCTTGGTCTTTTTACTAGAAAATCGTTCAAAAAACGTCTGTTTTTTAAAAAAATCGCTGTTTTTAGTGGAAAATTTGCAAACAATGTTGAAAAAAGGCTGAATTTAGCTTGTGACTGTGCAAAATTGTTTAGGCAAAATTACTTCCACAATGGATACTAAACTTGGCTACCACAAGCTTCATTGAAATTTGACCTCCCGTTCAAGTATGATAAAGGTTTCTTTATCAAGAAAATTACTTTCCGCGACTTCCGAACTATAATAAAATTATTGATTCAATACATAAAATATAAACTGCTGCGGCATTGTGTTTTGACGAAGTTTATTCTGAGGTGGTTTACACTGGCAAACTGGAATCAACTTTTCCGTTGTGTTCAAATCTGCCGAAGTAATCCGAGCCGAGAGAACTCAGTTAGCTCAAATTGAACCAAACTACCGATCAAAACCAACCTTATCAAACTCTCATTTGACTGAGTAAATCTCGTAAATCAGATGGTCACACGAGTGCAGTTTCTTCTAAAGCTTTTAGCACAATTCAGTTAGCTAGCACAAATTAAAGAAAGCAATTGTTAATTAACTAACAGTGGAGTTGGCTGTGACTTCTTTCAGTAGGGCTTCCTGTCGATCCGCAACGATGTGTGGTGGATCATCGAATCGACTGAACTGCATCGTGATCTTTTCAATCAAGGATGTAATCCACTGAATTGTCTAAACATAGTAATGAATAGTAATTAATAAATGCACTAATTAGTTAACTAACGCTTCTAAACATACATAACCTCTAGAGCAGAAAGGTTGCATGCAGTCCCAGGCCAGCCCAGCTCCATACCCTTCAAAAATTAACTTTTGATAATTTTCAGGGTTCAAATTGTGCAAATCTACCAAATCTGATCAATTCAGAAATCAGAAGTGCTTAGAAAGAATTCACCATGTTAGTACCATGTTACCTGCCAGTACTATACTAATTTGGAAGATATTGATTTTGAAGTGAATTTGAATTTTAAAAATCGAAATTGCGAGTACAGTGAAGCAGTTAAAACTGCAGTCCTGAGAAAGACTTCCATTACACTATACCAATCCTACCATAAAACAGTACGAATCTTCTAATTTTGCTTTTGGATTTGGATTTCGAATTGGACTTAATTTTTACAAGAGCAGATAATGACGAAGAGTGTTACAATCGTGTAACCCTTGTATGGCGGAGGACATAATTTACACGATGATGATGATTATGATAACCCGATAGCTTTGACCCTACTGACGCACCGTACATCGTCCAAAAGGGGAACCGCTCGCTAGCTTATAGTTACGTACGTGTTGACGCTCAACCTATCTAATTAAGAGTATGACGTTTATCACACAAGTTTAAATAAAACTTAGTTACAATACAAGCTGTCAATACCTCCTGGCACTCGGAAATGCAAGTTCGCCAGGTATCCTGCCCTTCGTGTTTTCTGATCTGTAACTCCTGCCAGGATTCCCATTCGAATTTCAGTCGTTCAATGCGCTCTCTCAGTTCGTCCAGCGTATGCTCGATGCATCCGATCGGATGTTTGATGTCCAATCCCGGGTCGCCAGAAACCTGAAGTTCGGAAATTGAACAATTTACGAATTTAATAACTCAAAGCTACTTTTTAAGCAACAGTTGCAATTAATGACAGCCAGAAAAAATGAACCTTCAATATAACTTGAATCCGCAGCCCAAAACTTTGATTCAAATAATAAGTCTCACGGGGATGTCATGGGCTAAAATAAAATCCAATTTATTCAACAAAAGCGCCAGCGTTTACCGATCTGCTTTCGCCAACAAATTTGGTGGCCTGATGCTTAAGCTGCTGATAAGTGGTCTGGAGACTAAGCCAAGCTTCTTCCAGCTGTGATCTAGATTCTTTATCATCACGGGCTGTGCGCAGCAGCGCTTCAAGTCCGTCCAGCTGAGAGTTCATCTGAAATCAGAAAAGGAAAGCTGTTGGTTTTGAAAAATATTTGAATTAGTGGAAATTGAGACAAATAAATAAGCTTGTGACTCAAAGCCCGACGACAACAACGATTTGATCGATCAAAACTTAACGCATGGCCTGTGAATTTTAACATTATCTTAACACTATAACACTATGTATATGTAGCTTAGCATTAGTACTAGAACTAATATTTTAACACTAAAAAGCAAAAGTTTTCTTAACTTCTTCTGTTTTCTAAATTTTATTATTACTTTCTTTACATTGACATTACCATTAGAACTATAACACTATGTATATGTAGCTAGCATTAGTACTAGAACTAATATTTTAACACTAAAAAGCAAAAGTTTTCTAAACTTCTTATATTTTCTAAATTTTATTATTACTTTCTTTACATTGACAATAGCATTAGAAGAATATCTTGGTTTAACTTAGTTTATCTGCTAGATTACTGTTCTAATTTGGTTTAACTTCTAAGTTTAGGGAACACCACACATTGGTTGGCCATTCGGATTTTTCGCTAGAAAAAGAGGTTTGAAGTAAGTTGCGCTGCAATAACTTTATTTTTGGTCCCTATAAATTTCACTCAGCCAACACTATCCAGAGGACTCTTTCCAAACTGGAACACTTTTTTTAAAGAATCCTTTCAGATATCAATTTCTTAACACAAAATTGAGTGCTATAAATTAAATGCTATACTCCAGCTCAAACAACCAACCTCCACAGCCAGTTTGTGAAATTTTTGATAGATTAGGGCCAAAGTGACCCGCGTGTCGACACATCTCTTCAGTCGGAGCCACTTTTCCTTCAATTCCGTGGCACACTCGACCAGCTCCTGGCAATCCGCGTCTCGCTGCGTCGACTCGCGACATCGGTCCAGCAATCGATAGACGTCATTGTCTCGAGTCTGAAATTTTACACAAAATTCCCTTCAACGGCTTATTAATAACGTTGCATGTACAGTACCTAAATATAAGATAAAAGATACATCACCATGTACCCCGCGAGCAACCTTAAGGAGCCAGCTTCCACAATACATCTGTATCCACAGTTTTATGGCACAATCATAATCCTAGTTAAAGCAGATCTGGCTAACAACCCTACACCGACGGTATAAACAATTGCGAGCTAACTTTTGTGATAGCTTAGTAACTTAGTAAATTTTATCAATTATCACCATACGTGTGCTTGGGGGGCCCCCAGGCCTGAGCTCACCCCCCCCCAGAGGGGCACCTCACCCCCCCCCCCAGAATCCGAATTTTTCCGGTAGAAAACCGAAAAAATCCGGTTTTTCGGCGGCCTTCGGCCGCCCTTCACCCCCCCCCCCCCAAATTTCCTCTCCTGCACATGTCTGATTATCACCTGACTAATTATCAAATTATCAGCTATCAAATTATTAAAATATCAATTATAAACCAGACTACAATGCGTTACTGATTTTAGAACAGCGCATTCTAGAATGTGGTTTACTGTTTACCCGGCTTTTGGCAGTTGTTCACAGCAGCGTGGTAAGAGTCTAGAAGCCTACATTACGGGGCCTGGCCGGGCGGGCTGAAGGCGTAAGCTGACGAGCCGGGCGGGTAGCGGGTCGCGGGTCGAATGTGACGGGCCGACTGTATGGCAGGCTTGTCAGTTTTTTTGAGATTTTACTGGACGTTGTTTACTCAAAGTTAGGATATTTGTTTACTTTTAAAGGTTCTGTTTCATGTTTCGTTCGCACTTTGGGTGACATTGTTTGCCAGCAGTTAGAATGTTTCATTAATATTAGGATACATTCTATTTAAATTACTTGAATACCAGTAGTCAATCAAACTTTACTGCTCTGGCCTTATTATAGGGTAAAACGGGGTAATAAGGAACACCTGATAATAAGGGACAATGTTGTGGTTTTTTCGAATGTCACTTCGCATTAGAAAACCAATCCTTTTGGACGATACAGCAAACGAAAGCCCTGTTTCTCCCCTATCGAATGACGTCTCGATCGTGTAATAGATTTTATCCAAGCAAAAAATATTAAGAATTATTTGGAAGTACTCGTTTTCTGTATTTTCAATTCGTCCCACTTTTTCAAATTTCAAAGATTTTAAATTGAGCTACCATACTCGATTTTCTTATTTGGACACCAAGTTAGAACGAGCAAAATGTGGCGAATATTGTAGCGTCGTCCTTTTTAAAGAATTTGGTTGTTTCCAAGATTTTTGGCCTGTTTTGCACGATACACTTTTCCAGCTAATAAGGGACAGCTATTTCGGCTATTAAGGGACGTTGGGGGGTCAAATAGGGACAATTCAGGGTATTAAGGGACACCGTGGAATTGTAAATTTTTGGTGCGATTAGGTACTATTTAGGATGCCGAACATTTTTCCTTCTTGGACCACCTGTCGAAAATTCTTCTAGCCCTCCGTACAGCCATTTTAAAATCTTAAGATCAAAGAAACATGCCGCCTATATGTTATTTTGCTCTATATTTGAGCTTAGGTCAAAATACTGATCTGAATACCCAAATAATTTTTAGCTAATATCAGATTAATGACTGTGATGCAACCAAAATTCGTGAATAATTCCCAATTCGAGTAAAACTTTTAAAAGTGGCAGAACTCTTTGATCTTTAAACTTTATAACTGCTATAGTAAATGCAGGAAGCATTGTCAACAAATGGTGCAATGATAAAAAATGTTCAGCATCATAGACTCTATCAAGAAAAAGATTTTTTACAAAATTTTAAAATTTTAAAAAATTTAAAATTTAAAATTTTTTGAATTTTTGAAAATCTTGAGTCTTAAATAGCATAAATTCAAAGTCTTGAGGTATTTAGACCCATTTCGAAATTATTCAAATTTTGATTATTTAGCTGGAGTGTTAGTGGGCTGAGTAGGGCTAATTTACACACAAATCATATGCTGTCCCTTAATATCCAGGCCTGTCCCTTAATATCCCTGATGATGTCCCTTAAAACCCGGTTTTCGAGAAAATGGCAATCTTTTCCAATTTTAGTAACATATTCCAAAATTTTTTTACTTGAACAAAATAAACACTATAGCAAAAAATTCGGAACAAACAAAGCTTCAATTTGATACATAAATCATAAAATTTGGTTGCGTATTGAACCAAATAGAAACGTTTATTCTTTCATCTTAGTGAAATCTTCGGAAATGCAAAACGTTTTTGTCCCTTATTACCCCGTTTTACCCTAATAAGCTAGAAGATTGTTAATTTGCAGCTTTGTTTGTATCTTTTATTTTTGTTTAAAATTTTCTTGTATCTCATTACAAATGAGGTAGTTACATACAACGCTTTTACAGGAAAAGTTCTGAAGTAGCAATTTAAATTTTTAAATGTTTGGCTGCCACAATTGGCGCGCACACGCCAAATCTCTCAATTCATTGATTCAACTTTTGCGTAGAGTACCAAACTGAATTTCGATAATTAATTTGAAAATTTTGCGTCTTTCAATAAATTGAAAAATATCGAGGACCGGGCCGGGCGGGCCGAAAAATTTGACGGGCCGGACGGGCCGACAGCTTTCACTCGCTGAACGGGCCGGGCCGGCCGAGGATAATTCTTCACGGGCCGGGCGGGGCCGCAAAAATTCTACCCGTTAGGGTCTCTTTTAGTATAGAGAAGCAATCTGGCTAAATAATGCAAATCGAGAAACTACAATTGGCAATTAATAATATTAATATATTAATATATATTAATATATATTAATATATATTCATTAATTAATATTATTAATTACATAGACCGTCAAATATTTTTACAGCCACCTCACCCTAGTCGGTATTCCGATTACGAGTAGTGTCAGCGTAGAACGCATGAATTTTTGAGGAAAGGGGGATGCTGATACTGAATAATTGTCACAGCAATTACCCGAGGCTATCAGAGCGTCCATTACGTCCACCGTAATGGAGGTTCTGTGGCGGTTCTCCCTGACGAGTGGCCACCACTTTACAGTGTAGGTAAGTAGCTCAGGAGAGGATTTTTAAATTGGGTGCTAGAGCTTATGTTTTCAAGCTCTAGACTTGACATGATCCTCCACTTATTGCGCAGTGAGGAACCACTGCGCTATCAGAGACTCAGCCAGTCAAATTTCAATAAGCTATCATGTTGATAATGAAGATCCCAAATATGTACTTGCTACTTTAACAAATGTTGATGCAATATTCAGAAGGTGCCAAATTTCTCGCACATTTAAAACAGTTTTTCAAAAAGTTGAATTGTCACCATTCCCGGTTTGCCATAACGGTAGTCACACTAGGTATTCACAAATGTGCCCATAAACTAACCGAAATTTCATTTGCAATCCGTTTATGCAACTCCACAAATTCGTAGGCAGTTCCCACAGTGGCGCCCATATTTCGATTGGCTATCAAAAACGATTCCACATTGTTGACCAACCACTGATGCAGATTCGAATAGTCATCGAAAAGTTTTTTGTACAGTTCACTCTTGGGTCCAGGCTGAAACAGTTATACAGTTATTGAGTACAATTGATTAGTAGACGTTTCGTTCAGTAGCAATATTTGATACCGAAAGGGAAATTTTCGAAAATTAGTGGGAATACTTCGTCAAATTTATTGCGACTGCTACTGCTGGCTCAGTTGACATAGCTC
This sequence comes from Trissonchulus latispiculum, assembly GCA_030248195.1. Lineage (NCBI taxonomy): Eukaryota > Metazoa > Nematoda > Enoplea > Enoplida > Ironidae > Trissonchulus > Trissonchulus latispiculum. Next base: position 11,416 of record JASAND010008967.1, on the reverse strand, counting down.
TCCAACGGCAAGCAGAATTATTGTACGGTTAAATCAGCTCAATTTCAATTTCGCTAAATGCAAAATTAGCGTAATAAACTAGTCTTAACGTCCGTTACAGAAACACTCTAGATCGGACTTTACATTCCCTCAGACACTTTTCTTCACATCTTTCAATCCTGATTTCAACCTTTCACATTGGCCAGTAGTGTCAAGAGAGTACCTCTTTCGCCAGACTGGCCACAGGAGTGATGGCCCGAGCCTTCGCGATCCCCCGAATCTCCTCATACTTCTCCTGAAGGAGGAATCGTCGCTGGTCCACGGCCAGCATGATGTGCTCCACATTGAGGCACGCCTCCAGGCACTCCTGCGGCCGGTCCGGGCCCTCGCTGAGTCCGCTCATCCCGCCAAGGAGACAATGAAGACCATTTGATCGTGCCCGGAGAGTAACATTGCAGATAATAAATCAAGGTGAAATTAGAAAAATTCCTTTCGTTTTGTTCGGCGCTGCGTTCCTCATTGGAATGTCGCCAATTTTCCCGGACTGAACTCATCCAGTTCGGTGTTCTGCAGCGGATTTTGTAGTTGGGCAAATGACCGTCAACGGCCGCTCAGCGTGAGCTGAGTCGAGTTGAGGTTGAGTTCAATTGGCATCGGAAAACAACTTTGAAAAACAATTTGAAAACAACCTGTTCGTAGACAGAGAACCAAAGGCAATTTATTTATCCCATCAAAAAGGGTGGTTCAATGCATTTTATCTAGCTATGTCTAGTTTTACAGCAATACAGTACTTTGGAAACATTTGACGATGAATGTTCCATATTATTATTCAATTACAGAAGGATGTGCTGAACCTTCCACCGGAAACGCAAGATCTCCACTTTTCAGATTAATTTTATTTGTCGTGGTGGTGCCTCTACAAAATACAAAAGAGCAGCAATTCTCAATGCAAGCACCACTACTAGTATCTGGTGTTCCAGCTGTACCGCTCTACGGATCAAATGGATTTATACATTGTTTTGAGTACGTAGTTTCTGGCCTAGTGTCATTATTGCCACCACTACTTTTGCATCTTCGAAGTCACTTTAGTTTAGCTGGCAAGAGCAGTAGTTAAACGAAGGAATCAATTACACAAAGATATTGCCGACCTGTAATCAATGAAGTAGCTCCAGAAGCTCAAGTTATTTATTAACAAAGAGGCAATGTGGTCAACTTTTCCATCTCATTTGAATTGAAAACTCGATTACAGTCATTCAGAGATTTGATCAAAATGTTCACGTCCAAGTGAAACGTTGAGGAAAGAGCGATCAAAAGAAGAAGGTAAAGATGTTGCTCCTCCGACGACCACCGACGCGCCCAAGCGATCAAACAATCTGACTGCTGATTTTGGATTACGAAGCTTTTCCGCCCAGAGGGTCGTCAATAAACGCCCAAATTCGGCGAGTACGGCACGTTCCAAGGCCATAATCCATATCGTGCGAAGCGGATTCCCTAAATCATCTGATAAACCATTGTCCCTTTAAACGTTTAATGCCACCATATACAAAAGGATAAACGCCATGATCCACAACATCATGCAGAGTGCATTTGGAACGGACCTTCCCGTACGAATTCTCCACGGTTCATCCTAACTTGTTGCCCAGCTAATTAAAATCTCTCGGAGCAATTGGACCAGTTTTCGCTCAGCGAAAGCGTTTTCTGCGACAGTTTTCAGGCATATGTTGAGTGTTGGATTAAACTGTGACGTAATTAACAAATGCTTGATGACCTCTGAACCGATTCCCGCTGCTGCAAGTCGAAGAATTTAAGAAGGAGTGGAAAGTGCTATGGAGATTTCAGAGGTCAGGTACAAAATGTTGCCGTCAGCTTCGGCCAACTTCAACAGATAAGCATCCCCTTGACTATTTTATCCTCACAAATACCCAAGAAGATGAATTGCGGCAAAGCTTGAATGAATGTTATTTACTTTCTGCCAGTCGGAAGCTCATGCTTTGATGCTGCGAACCAAACACATTTCCGTAATTTTATGCGCAGCGCATTGACAAAACGCAGTAAACTTCTATAATTTTGAGAAGCCTTTTAAAAAATAAACCAGAAATAGAAACCAGAAATAAAACCAGAAATAAACCAGAAATAAACCAAAATGAACTTTTGTCAAATTGCTTGTCATCTTCAACACTTTAGCTAATTACTGATTCTGCTAGCCGATCGATGTCCCAGTTCATCTAACATGTTTGCGATAGATGAAAACATGCTAACATGCTCAAGAAAGCTAGTGCTTTGAACTTTGAAATTTATGTTTGAAGCTTCTAACACTTCGCAACGTATATAAATAGATAAAGCGACAATTTTGCTCGATACTTGCTATAGAGTACTTAACTGCACGGATCAAATTAAAGAAGTGAATCAAGTGGGTTGACCATTTCTCAGTGGGTCGCGAGTGGGTACCCGCGGGTCACGAAATTGCGAGCCACTTTCAACTCTCACTTGTCATTTATCGCTGTGACATTATATCAATTTTAAAAATATTTCGATCACGATTTCGATGAAGTGGATGAACCTTCGGTCTCATCACAATCACATTGCAACTGCAATTATTCAAGCTGTGTACCGGGCTGTAAACAATGTTGCTTCTGTCACTCCAATAATATAATTATGAACTTATGAAATTGTTGAATTTCGGATTTTACAGCAAGTTTTACTGTATTGGTTACAATATAATTAGTGACTAATCAGGCAGCCGTTAGTGAGTAATTAGCTACACCTACAAGTTAAGCGAAATCAGAAAAGTTCCCTGGTATTTTTCAGTACACAAGCAAGTTTACTGTGATATCAAATGAAACGCTGAATGAAGAATGGAAGAATTGTTATGCTGATTATCTGAATGATTGTATAACAAAAGTATTACATTTAGCTGCTCACACTAGGCAACTAAACTATTGTACAGAAATTGTTACCATCATTCATGTTAGGAAAACAAAATTTCCAGCATTTTTAAATTGCAGATTCTTCTCTCCACCGCTGAGCAGGATGTACAATACAGTACAAATCTTGATCAGTGTGTTCCAAAAATTTTTGGGGTTCAATAGGTGACTGCAATTTTCCTTCGGAAATCACACCGTTTCTGTGTTCGCAGACAGGATTTGAGGATTTATGTCTTCGCATTAAGCTAAACCTTCTTCTTTTACGTCCATTTGATTGCTTTCTATGCTTCTCATTGGAGCCAGAAAATAGCATCTGACAGAAAAATACAATCAACTGCAGTATGGTGAGAATTGAGCCTCCAACCCAAAGTCCAATTTGCCCACCTTAAATCACACAAGAAGACAAATTATTATTTATATAAGTTTTAAGGCAGTGTTCTTTTGATGACGCCTTCACTATTATGGGAGCAACACTGGCCATTTCTAAAATTAGCTCCAGTACAAATCATGTTCTGAGATTTTGCAGTTACTGATTCCAAGAGTACATAATGATAAGAGTATGACAAGCGTAACATTATATGCAATGAAGGTCAAAACTATGCTATGCGGCATGCGCGCTATCAGCTGACCCCCCCCCGCCGACGAATTGACCTCCTCTCATACCGCCCCTATATGGGAACTTGATCCAAACGGGGGTCGCTCACTGCTTTGCGTAATTACACAATTACAATTACATAATTGAAATTAATAGCAGCCCAATTTGGGGAGGGGGATGTTTAACACTTGCATGTTTAACCCGTGACCTCCGTTTGGGACTATGTGGGGTGTCAATATGGTTAATATGGTGTCACCTTCCCATATAGGGGCGGTGTGAGAGAGGGTCAATTCGTCGGGGGGGTCAACCGATAGCGCGCATAGCATAGTTTTGGCCTTCACTGCATAGAGTATTAGCCTTGTCATACTCTTGTTGATTCCAAATTCAAAATGCTCAAAATTCATGGAAGTAGCTGGAATAACCAGCTACTAATGGTTTTTTGGAAATTCTGCATTTTCTGGATTTAGAGCAAAATACATTTTATTATGGTCTCATAAAAATGTTTTCATAACTAGGCTTAAAGCCAATTTTGCTGCATCTGGCGCCGTCCATCTGACTTCATGCGCATAATAGTTTCTTACCTACCAAGATTAGCTATGAAGGTGTCTGTGGTCATAGACGGATGATGTCTGATTACTGTATATTCCAGATTTTCATAGAATACTTCCAATATTATAGAATTGTTATAACGCCTTAGTTCCTCTTCAGAATGCACGAAATGTGTTATCGTTCGACCTGGGAACTTTGCGTAGGAAATACTGGTTGTATATTGCCAATACGTACAATTCGATTTGCAGCTGGTCCTACAGTCCTTAAAGTGGTTGGGATGCTTTTCCCAGAACAGTTTTGTTTCTGCAAATAGACAGTCATATAGTTTATTCGGCGTGCAGCGTGGATAGCGTGGAAACGTGAGTCCAGGATGTGAGCAATTGCACTCTCTGGACATAACTTCAAATAGGCAACTTTCAAAACAGCTAATTCGAGAATAGTTTGGATCTGGATAAGTGCCACAATAATATCGTGGCGGATCGTTCATAAAAATGTAGTTTGTGGTTCGCAGCGGCATCAAAGCATGAACTCCGACTGGCAGAAAGTAAATATCGTAGTCTCGATCAAGCTTTACCATAATTCCATCATTATGCAAATTATTTCGTGAGGGATAAAATAAGTCAAAGGGGATGCTTATCATTAGAGTTAGGCCGAAGCTATAGCCGGCAACATTTTGTACCTGACCTCGAAATCTGTAGCACTTTCCACTCCATGTCATAAATTCTTCGACTTGCTGACAGCAAGGAATCGGTTCAGAGGTCATCAAGCATTTATTCAGAATTGCGTCACAGTTGATACTCGCCTTACTGAGAAACTGCTCGAAAGAAACATTTTCGCTAGTGAGAAACTGGTCCAATTGCTCCGAGAGATTTCGATAGCTGGGCAACAAGTTAGGATGAACCGTGGAGAATTCGTACAGGGAAGGTCCCGTTCCAAATGCACTCTGCATGAAGTCAGCCAGGTCTGTGTCAACGTTCATCCACTGCATAAAGGTGGCATTAAACCGGTTAAAGGGACAAATGGACACATCGGGTAATTTTAGGGAATCCGCTTCCTTTACAGTATAGGATACAACAACCGGAGACAGTACGTACTCACTCAGAATTTGAGAACATTCATAAACGGCTACTCCTAGGGCGGAGAAGAAAGCAATAATCCAAAATCCTTTGATCAGATTGTTTGATGCTTGGAAGACGTCGGGTAGTCCGTGGAGGTGGCATCGCTGCATGTAACTGCGCAGTCGCTCTTTCTTGCTCAACCGTTTGCCAGGACTGTCGAACATTTTTGATCCATAAAATCCTGAAACATTACAATCAAAGTTTTATAAATTAAAATGAGATTGAAGATTGCGACCGTGCCTCGTACGACCCTGACAGACAACACTAGCTGCTGGAACTGCGCCCAATTGATTACAAGTCTGGCCAGCAATATCTTTCTTGTGATGAGTTTCACTAGTTTTAACTACTGCTACTAGCTAAGCCTAAAACCTAGAGATGCACAAAAGTAGTGGTGGCAATAATGACACTAGGCCAGAAATTACGTACTCAAACAATGTATAAATCCATTTGAAGTCCGTAGAGCGGTACTGGCTAGACACAGATGCTAATGGTAAATTGCTTGCAATTGGGGAGCAACAACAACTTTGCAACGAAAGCATGACCAGAAGGCACCTACGACAAAATAAAGATATCCTGAAAGTGGAGATCTTTTTTGAGTTTCCCGGTGGGAGGGTTCAGCACATCCTTCGCATAGGTGAATAATGTAATATGTGGGGACGTTCAACTAAATTAAATCTTTCCCCAAAGTACTGTATTTGTTGCTGTAAACTAGTGGCTAGCTAGAATAAAATGCATTGAACCTTATACACTAGTTAGGGATAAGTAAATTCACGGCACGGGTTATCAAATACTGCTGAACAGAGTTATGTTTTCAAATTTGTTTTTCAAATTTGTTTTCAAATTTGTTCAGACTCAACTCAACTCAACTCAACTCGCATTTGAGCGACCGTTTAGCCGGTCATTTGCTACCCCAAAATCATGCTTAGACCAGAACACCGAACTGGACAAGTTCAGTCAGGAGAAAAATTGACTTGTTCAATGAACATAGCCCTTGAACAAACAAGAGTGCCTGTTCGCAGCAGGTTTATTGTCTCTTCTTATTCTTCTCTCCGGGCGCGTCACTGGTCTTCCCGATGATATGCGTTTCTTTGCTTCTCCCCATCGTGTCCTAGCTAGCTGGTATGACTATTCGCTACGTCTCCTGGAAGCTGCTGACCATGTCAATGGGAAGCTGGAGCAGATACCATCTTGGCCTTTCGGCTCCGGTAGTAAGACATCCATTAACTGCTCATGCGTGAAGTAGCGGTTCCGTTTCTTTTCTTTCCGTTTTTCAGTTTCTTTCGACGTTCCGACCTTAGCGACTCTAGCGTATGATGGGGTGGGATCTGAAGCGAACCCGTATGTGTGTCCATTGTGAGTACGTGACTCGTTGGAACCCAACACTCCCTCGCAGGAGGTAGGCGTAACACATTGCAAGAAGCTGGTAGATCTCAAGGTGGTACCTTCCACCGGGAACTCCGCGCACTACACTTGACGATAAAGTGGATTAAGGGTTCTTTTAGCCTGCACTACCCCAAGCCAGGAAATGCACACTGGGCCCACCAATTTAACGCCTCGTCCGACCGACGGAGCAGTGACCCAAGTTTCTTGCTCAGGCAAAAGTGCAACATCATTAAGGCGGGAATCGAACCTCGGTCTTTTGGATCCGAACTATCCGGCGCCTTAACCATTCGGCTACCTGGCCACAGCAGGTTTATTGTTGCGGCAACAATTAGCCGTTCCAGAAGATTCTGCACAATAGCCTCGAGCGTTCAATTTCTGTTTTATCACAAGTTGCAGATTATTGTAACGCTGTAATATCTTCTCTGGAAATTCCTAGTTAGCAGACAGGATGAAAATTCATTAACAATATAAATTGTGTCTAGTCTAAGTCTAAGGGCCATTTCGCAAAAAGAGCTAAAGACGGCTTAGCTTAAACTTTGCATTTATTTATGAAAAGGGTGGTCGGCTTAAACGGCTTAAACGGTTTAAGCAGCAGCTTAAACGGCTTAAATTTAAGCCGTTTAAGCCGACCTTTTCATAAATAACGGTCGGCTTAAATTTTAAGCCGAATCCTTTTTCATAAAAAGCATCGGCTTAAAAATGACAGCAGCTTGAAATTAACCCGTTTAAGCCGACCTCCTTTTCGTAAATAGTTCTTATTTTAAGTCTGTTTAAGGTGCTGGTATCGCTTTGTGTAAATTTGACCTTATAGCCTCTATTTCATTATGAAAGTGGAAGAAACTTTCTAAATATAGAATTTTGGTGCTCTTTAACATTCTGGGACCAGTCCCACAATTTTTGGTGCAAAGATAGGAAATTTTTAGTTTTTGCCATTATTCTCTCAGCACATCGTCGTCACCCAGGATTGGTTGGTATGGCTGGAAAGAGAGCACAGAAATGAACATATTTGCTTTTACAACTTTTGAGCTATCTCTAGTGGTTAAGTCAATATAAGCTAAAAATGATTTTTGGGGTCCAAAAATGACCATTTTCGAAGAAATCAGTTATTTATACTCAATCGATACACAGTCCAATTGCACATTTTATCAATGTCAGTTAGCTGGAGTTAGTTGCTTTAAGCTAGAGGTTTGGCCAGAAAAACCATTTTGGTAAAACCGCGACATTTTGTTTTGAACAAAAAACTTGTTTTCTCAAAAACTACTAGAGGGATTCCGAAGATTTTTGGCAGACTGAACATTCGCACTATTGCGGAGGAACGTTTTTTCTTGGCTTGAGCTAAAACCTCAGCATTTTAGAGAAAACTAAATACAAATTTGCGAAATTTCGAGACACCGCACATTTGCCGGATTTTCCGAAGTATTGAGACATGTTGAACCAAATCCAAAAAATGTCCCTCGGCACATATGTCCTTCATATCAAGGCATAAGAAGAAATTTTGGCCGATTCTACAGCTTTGAGAAGTCAATGTTCAAAAAGTTTTGGTCTAAATTCAGCCTGTCCGATGTCAGAATGTCGGAATATTTTAGCTATTGTGTTGCTAATTTTGCTAGTTTCGTAAACTCATGTGAATCTACAGATTAAAAGCATTAAAACGATATATAAAGCTCTTTCCAACTCCCAAAATTGCGAAAGTTATCGCGTTTCAAAAAATCACCACAAAAGCACTGCAGAAAAGGATACCAGCACCTAGGCCGATGGCTTAAAATGCAGTAACCGACTGCTTTTTAAGCCACGTAAAATCACGCGCTTAAACGGCTTAAACTGTGGTAGTAGTCATATTTAAACGTCCGTAACTTTCTTAATATTTGGAGTACATGAATAATGTTTAGTCAAAATAAAGCCATTGTAACCAAATGGTAATAGTTCTGTATAGTGGTTGTTGGTGAATACCTATAAAAGTGGGTCAAATAGGATAACGTTTTATATTTGCTCAGATTCACCGTTATACCAGCGTTTGGAAGTTAAAAATAGTTTTCTATTTACTCAAATTATATTATTTTCTATTTGCAGTGGCTATAAATGAAGAATGATCTTTGTAATCCACAAAGCTGTCTACATTTTCAGCAAAAGTGTTAATCTTCAATTAGTTTTGTGGCAAGTGTGTAAAAATTTAAATATGTAAATATTTTTCAATGATTCTAAATTGCTAACAATTTGCGAAAAATTAGGCGGGAAATGGTGGGTATCATGAATGTTTAACTGCGAGTTTGCTGAGATGTTATGTGTAGAGATTTTTGGGGCGCAGAACCCGGATTCGAACTTCTTGGCAAGCCAATTTTTTGCTTGGTCCAATTTGTGATCCAAATTTTAGCTTAATTGGTCAAGTGCGAAAAGCTTAGCACCCGGGGATAAAGTGGAGGGCCTTCTTTACGGGCGTTCTCTTGGAACTTCTTAATCCTTATGCCAGATGTTATGAGTGGACTACCAAAATGAGCCGTTTAAGTTTCAGGCATAAAACAATTTTAATTTTTCTCACTAAATATATAAAGAAATTTAAAAATTTCAACATCTTTCTCAGCAAAAAGTTGAGAAACTTAACAATGGATTAGAAGTTTTAAGTTGCGTAAGCTATGTTTTAAGGCTATGTTGGAAAGTGCAAATATGTTGCCAATATCAGTGCAAGTGTTGGTGTTTCTGAAAATTTCGTTTTTGAAATGTTTTCGAGTTAATTGAAGTTTTTGCAGTAAATTCTGCGTTACTTATTGGTTTCTAGTTTATTAGCTCTATCCAGACAACATAAATTTGCCTACCTTCGTCTACGACACCAGCAGAGATAAGCAAAAAGTAGACAAAATAGTGAAAACTAATTTTGCAAAATTGTTGTGAAACAAGTCACCAAATTTATGAAAATTTTGTTATACCGGGCGATGACCTACTACTGACAATGTTTAATTTTCGTTTATCCACAAGATTGTAAAGTGCCAGTAAATCACAAGGCGCGTGGAAGCCAAGCTTTTCGGTTTAGAAGTGGAAAAATGAGGTGAAGAGGCTAAATAGAAATTATAAGAAGTCAAGTTCTATAATTGTAGAAAAACTCAGGAGATCTCTTCTACCACGACCATGACTAACTATGATTCAATTAATTCGTCACTAATGTGACAACACCAACTTTAAAAAAGAGAAGGCTTGAATAATTGAAGGATACGAGTATACATAAATTGCAGAAATGCAACAGCAAATTACGCGCTTAAAGTTATAAAGACAGATTAGCTGAGAATCAGTTTTGAAGCTCAAATAATGTTGTATTTAAGTCAAAGAAGAGAATCAAATCTATTTGCTTTTATTGTATGAAAACGCTTTTGTACATCATAATGAGCCAAAATCTCGTTAGTTTAACATGATAAATACAAAATCTTTTCATATTATCATTAATCGGATGTTCAGGTTAAACTGCCGTTTAAGCTGGTTGCTTTTGCCGGGCTTAAAAAATAAGTTGCCGGTTTTAAGCTTATCAGTTTACAAAAAGAATTTTTTAATGTTGGTTTTTGGCTTGCCGCTTTGGCCGCCGTTTAAGCTTTTTATGAAAAGGCCTTCAGAAATCAAGTATAGGAATTACAAGCTTATTTGCATATAAGCGTTTTTGTCATTATGTTTAATACAATTTCGACATTCAAAATTTGAACATAATTTGCAGGTATCACTCCAAATAATTGATATTAGGCGCCCACAACTATTTGAGACTAGCTGCCTTTGAAGTATCTGTCAGTGTCTACGAGAAGGATTCCTGATAACAACTATGTGCCCAACATTTGAAGTCATTGTTACATAATAAAACTCGCTACAAATATATAGTCTCTTGAAGCATAGCAGAACTAGTTTAATTCCAGGATTCCTACAAAGACTCAATTTAAACCGTTATTCTCATTCATTACTTTGAACTAAGAAGCCGTTTCTTAATCAAATGGAGCTAAGGTTTTTCTTTATGAAATTACAATGAACGAATTTAGAATTTTGAAAAATTTTAATTGATTTTGAAGAAGTGTGAATTTTCAGATTCTTGCACTGCATGCAATTTTTCTGAGAGATATTTATTATACCGCCGATACTTATATCAAATGTTTCAGAATTTTTATTTTTATTAGCTATGAACATTTAGAATGGTGAACCCACTTTGAATTGGAAGTTGTTCTGGTGTCGCAGTGTTTATGTTTTATACATGTAGGTCCGCTGCCCTCTTTAAATCAGAGGGTGCTATAATGAAAATATGGAAATTGAAGGTTTTTTGTAGAAAGGCAAAATGGTGAATATGAAAGTTGGTTTGAGCGAAAATTTTGGCCTGTCGAAAAGTTTAAAATTAAGCTTGCTTGACGATAAATATTTTTCTTTGTGGTGAACAAAATTTTTCTTTTGCCCCCCGACGGCGAAATTTCAAATTTATGTTTACTAATGCAAAATTATGTAAAATTATATGTATATGTTACTGAATCATTTTTCAAGTACAGCTTCGTGATCAGTTGTGTTGATATCGACACCAAGAGCCAATTTTGATACATCTGTTTCCCAGATCGCAGCAAAATTTGATGTTTGATGTTATTTTAACGCTGGACCAATTTATGCTTTCATTGCTATGGTGGGGGAAGTTGAACAAGAGTCCTGGCCAAAAGTCAGGTATAGAGTCAGGTCCGCATTAACACGAAGAAGGTCATAAGACAACAATTCGGTCCATGTCAAGGTAGCAAGAATCCCAGAACCCCCTAAAAATAGTAAAACTAAACATAGTTTTAGATCAAATCTCTGCAAAAAACTAAGAACCCCGGAACCCCGAAGAACCCCGGTGAAAGGTCACCGGCTGCACTAAACTAGCACAT
>JASAND010008966.1:0-18754 GCA_030248195.1 Trissonchulus latispiculum | reverse complement strand
ATCTGGTTGGGCTGCAGTCGAGTGATGCTGATGCAGCACGGCCTACAACTAGCTACAGGAAAGTTGCAATCGTCCGAAATTTTGCACACAAGTGCGGCAGAGCATTGAAAATCGTGCCGTATGAGTTTCCTTCACTGACAGCAAAGTTTTCGTTTGGTTGCGCTGCAGTAGAGTGCTATATGCTATATACAGTAACTAAAACTATTGCAGCCATGGATACTGGATGTTGGATTGCTGTCAAAATAGAGAAAAGGTACTTGGAACTTTTCAAGCTTCTTTGTTCTGTACTTTCGGTTGACTATTAATGTAGTGGCGGAATTTTTAAAGTTTCTTTCACACAGCTTTAACATTTATTCTATTTACTGAGAACCTTAAAAATGAAATAGGACAAGAATAAAAATGCTCCGATGGAGCATGAAAAATGCAATATGGTTGACACAGGTTTTAAGCAGACAGAGGACTAGGGTTTTAAAACGTTAATATGGGAGGGGCAGGTTGTAAATGCCAGGAGGACTAGGTTAAAAGCGCACTAATATGGACCAGCTTCGCTGAACAACCCATATTCGCGGTTACTCATGCTCCACTCCACATGACATACGAGTAAGATCTACATTCTTCAGCTTTCAAAGCAAGCGGGACGATTGTGAAATATTAAAGCTTACGTATTCCAAATAAACAATGCAGTTCTGGTAGAAAGGTGTTCAAGGTGTTTTTCTGCAGTGTTGGCACATAATCTTGTATTAAGTTGATGCGAAAAGCAGTTGACATTATGGAGGACGTGTATTATTAAGTTGTATAATAAGGAGCACGACCACAATATGTACTTGCAGGCCATGCTGACAAAAGTCGTACAATTTTCCGAAGATCTGCCAATAGCAACAGCAAGCAGCAGCCGATAGAAACTCTGGACAGTTTCCGCGAATATGGGTTGTTCAGCGAAGCTGGTCCATATTAGTGCGCTTTTAACCTAGTCCTCCTGGCATTTACAACCTGCCCCTCCCATATTAACGTTTTAAAACCTAGTCCTCTGTCTGCTTAAAACCCTGTGTCACCCATATTGCATTTTTCATGCTCCATCGGAGCATTTTTATTCTTGTATACTTTATTCTTTTTCCATTAATTCCAGGTTTTCTCGCTACTAAACTTTATTTTGTCCCTACCCCATCCCAGCCTCATATATAACTTGACCCTCCAACCTTGTTCGAAAATTTCCGGGGCAAGCATCCACTGTGTTTATATATTGTTTTATGTATACTCCTCGTTTTCTTGCTCTGCTCTTATTCTGGAGACTGGGGTCGCTGAGGGACCCCTTAAAATTATGTACATTGAGGGACCCCACCTGTAATAGTCAAAACCTTCATTACGTTACATTCTGTTGATGTTTTTAGCAGGCCCAGCCTCGTATCATTTTTTAAAATAAACACAGTGGTCAGCTTCCCCCCTGGAAGGGAGAAAAGCGGGTATATACTATGCGTTTACAAAGTACATTTTTAAGGCACTGGTCAACTTCACTATACGCTGGAGGTGGAGGTGTCCCTGCTCCTTTTTTAAAAAATAAGCCGGACAGTACATTGTACTGCCGACTTTTTGATTTAAATGAACTCTCCTCACTAGCACCCATCTTTTAAGGCATTGATTGTAGTCGTAGAGTCTATGCTGCGACCTAGGCAGAAGGTCAAAACTCGAAAGTGGTCATCTTCACTCCACCTTACCGTATACAATATATATATATATATACGTTAAGGCACCTTTAGTTTACTTGCATACTCTACATTGTTTTTCTTGTTTTTAGTCAGTGATAGCCAGCTTGGCAACATCTATTCCCTTTGTACCACCCAGGATTTTCTGATCTGGTTAGTGATTTTTTAGTATTGGCGCACTTGTGTGACTTAAACGTGTGTATTTTGTAGTTTGTTAGTTGGTGATTGAGGGGGGGCGAGGTAAACTCTCTTACGTTTATCTGGTTATATATTTTCTTTCAAAGATGTATTATGATTATACATGCCTTTACGTTTTGGTGTTGAGTTTTAGCGCTTGTGACGATGGCTATATCAGAGGCTACAAATGGGCTGACATTTACAAGAAGGTATTTGTCTGTGTAAATTCTGGGTTTTTCTTGTTTCTTCTTAAAACCTACGAACGTAAAACTTAATTCGTCTGGGCCGCATTGCAAAAGATTCTCCTAAGGATAGGAGCGCTCCTAAGATCGAAATTAGGTGAATTGAGTTTCAAAAGTTTCTCATTGGCTAGGAGTGCTATCCACTATTCTTAACTTTTCTCTTGAGTTGGGGGGGGGCAGCTAGCGCCAGATTAATTTAGGAAAAATCTTTTCAATCCCGTTTAGGAGGTCTGCTAACTCCCTCCTAGCTCCTAACATCCTCCTAAGTACCCTCCTAGGAGGGTACTCCGGCGACTCTTTCGCAACGCGGACCCGATTTCGTTCTGCTCACATTTATACATACCTAATTATGTTTATAGTCGCTTTGTTTGTTTATTTTTTGTTGTTGTTTTCTGGGCAAAGGTTAGACGCTTATAATTATTGCTTTCCTGTTTCTCTTCCTAATCCAACTGTTCATGCATTTAATTTAATTTTATTTTCATAGAATACTGCTTTGAGTTGGCGCTTTGGCAGTGAAGACTCTTTCAGAAGGTGAGAGAAGCTAATAATTTTTCAGATACTTTAAATTTAATTTAATTTCAATTGGATGACGTTTAGATTAGACTCACTATATATAAACATTTTTCCCTTAGTGCCACACCCCAGTTGCTTTCCCGATGACTGAGGGGTAGTGCCATACCAAATTTTGTACTGGGTCTACGGTATGGCACTGAATAATTGCATATCGCAATTACCCGAGGCATAGGCAAGGCTGCTGCCGGGGCAAAAGTGGCCACGCTGCTTTCACCGCATCGTGGACACCCGTTAGCTCCATCCAAAGGGGTTTCCCCCCTTGACTGGCCAACTCCTTGAAAATCTCTGATAAGTACAAATGCAATTATGGGGGATGTTTTGGTACCGAGGTACGACGCCTATAATAATCAATTTCCTGTTGTCAGCCGACAACAGGGCACTTTCAATTGCAAGATTCAGTTTGAAAGTCACAGGTTGTAAAATTTCATTAACGGATCCGTAGGATCCAAGATTTCATGTTTGCGGCCGATTGATGCAGGTGGTACTTCTCCCAATCTGATCAGCCTAATGTGTTGCGTAGATTATGTCAAGGACCATATGCTATGCAATGTATAATTAATTGATAGTGTGGATAGTGTTATTTAATTTAAAATTCTTCCTTAGATTGACAAAAGCCTGGGAGGACCTTTTCCACCCCCCAAGTCTAGTGTCAAACAAAACCAAATTAAATATTTGAATTCAAGAGATTGACTTAGCTGAATTAATGCCTTCCAGTTCTTTGTAGCTGTATGTCTTATTTCAGTAGGCACAGGGAGTACACCGTACTCTCCCCATTGTGCAATTTAAATCACAATATTAACTGAAAAGTAAAAGACAAAAAGCAGCAAAAGAAGTGAATCGGACACGCTCAAAAAAGAAACAGTGCGCGTTTTGCGCAAACCAAAGTCTTAGTGATGACTTAGTTAATGACAGGCATTTTTCCTGTAAAAATGTCATAAAATTTAATTTAATTAAATTTGTGCCAATGTAATTACGATCTGTTCAAACCGGCAGTGTAAGGTTTGTCTAAGTTTGAGTGATCTGATTTTAAATTCGAACGGTATAAAACTTGTATTTAAGTAAAGACAGATAGTTCGCCGAAAATGTCTTACATAATCTATGTTTTCGAATCTTTAGTATTATTAAGTCCGAAACGGTTACATACTATTTTAAATTCAAAAGGATAAGAAACTAATCTTTCCACTCACAATTTTAAAATAACATTCTAAATAAGAAAATTGGATTAAACTTAGCTTCTGAAAATCAAGCTACTCCTCGTCCTCGGCAGGTAGGTGATGCGATTTTATATAAACATTTGATTTGATCCTATTCCGTTGCAAAAAACATTCTAAAATTTCATTTATAGGTGAAAACTCACTACACGTACTTTTAAAATAGCCCAAAATTGGCCGTTTAATGCTTAACAACGCAGATGCTATTTTCTATTTAAGCGCCGATGGAGGATTTCCCGCTGAAATCAATGCGCTTGCAGTATCTCAAAAGCTTGTGAGAATGTGTTGCGTGTGCGTTTGTGCGTGTGCGTTTGTTTTGTTTTGTAGCTTTCGTCTTTCTGTCGGAATGCGAACACAAAAAATCCAAATCTTTCAGCCTGGTTGGAATTTTTACCGGAGATTTCCGACAAAACTATTCTACTGCTCGGCCACCCAACGCATATCCATTACTCATCGAACTTTGAACACTGAGTGACAAACTTGAAGTCAGTATTATGCTACAAGAAGCTCCTAAATTCTGGCTTTTTCCAGTTGCAAACTTGCGCTCATATCTTAACACTAAATGATGATAATTAATTCAATTCAATTAAATAATGAAAGCAGGAGCCCACGGCTGTCAGTGATTTCAAGCGATACAGTGCTTAGTCCTTTGCTCAAAGCGATTTGAGAAATCTTTGTGTCAGATGGGGATTCGAACCACTAATCATCCGATTGTCAGTTGAACGCCTTAACCACTCGATCAACTCAGCACGTTACTAGTGATCTGTTTTTCTTCCTTTTCTCTGACTACCTCCAATTTTTGAATGTGTATGACCGTTGCATTTGTGCTTTTATTGGGGCTTTGAATTTCAGGACAAAGAGTCAGTATTTTCTGGTGACGGCAATGGTCTGGTTCGTCAGTGGAGTCTAAACGATGGCCAACTGATGGTATGGGTATATTTCTGCAAAAGTACCTAACTACTGATAGACTAAAGTGTATTACAACTTGCTACATCGGTATCTAAGCAAAGCTTAAGGTCATGGCGGCATCAGGTTGTGTAAATCTTGTGATCCTATTATGTATACCGGTTCCAACTCTTATATTATTTTGGTATATTCTCTGGAAGCTAACATTCTGAGACCAATTTTACGTCAATGGATAGGAAATTTTCAGTTTTCGACACTTCCACGGTACTCTCCCGTCTTATTTTTATGCCAAAATTTATGGGGGGGGGGCTCAAATTTGCGCACCTTGCCATTGATGGGGAGGCATGATTTTGAAAAGGTGAATTTTTATGATTGTTTACCCTTACGTGTACGTTTCTTGACTAAATCAAAGCTTTTGCAACAAGTTTCTGCCAAGATTCACAAAAAATGACTAATGTTATGGTGGTGTTTTTAGCTAAAATAGCCAAAACTGTTTCAAAATTCCGGAGAAGCTTGGAATTTTACATAGAGTGTAAAAACAGTAAAATTTGGCAATTTGTATTATATGGGTGGACATCAGAATTTATGGGGGTCTCAGCATACAGTCGAGACACAACGGATTGGTTTTTTTATTCAGATCATTTTCCATTTCAGCGAACTTTCCATGGCCATAGTGACTGTGTTCACTGTCTCAGTTACAGTACTGCAACATCCTGCCTGTTATCTGGCTCGGAGGATGGTTTTGTTAGAGGCTGGGGTATGTACCATCTTTACTCAATTCTGCTTTTTCTGGTTGTCTGTGCTACTATGATTCTTCCAGTTTTCTATTCTTTACTATTTGTCGGCGATATTTTCTCAGAATTATTTCAGTTTACGGTGTCGGTGTAGATGTAGGTGTCGTGTTTTAGTTTGATGTATGGACCTAAGATTTAAGTTTTAATTACGTTTTTTAATATTTTTAGTAAAATTTTGATTGATTTTTTCCACAAATAATATATACATTGTTTTAGATCCTCGCACTGACGGCTCGATCTTTGAGATAGAGCCCTCTCGACATAAGGATTGTGTACGGCCCCAGATTGGGAATTGGATTGGCTGTATTGACACGGACTCAGACTGGCTGGTTCGTAATTAATTAATTTGTTTGTTTGTTTTGTTGGCTAATTAATAACCTATTCTACGATGCTTTCTAAGTTTACAGTTTTAAGTTATTGTTATGCTTTTGTGTCGTTAGTTGGCTTTTTGAGAGGAGCGACCTTAGGGTTTTGGGGCTATCCCTTCCGATATTTATTTGTATGGATCTGTTGTAGCTTTTTGAATTTTTTGTGTAGATTTTGAAGGTTTCTGATGTTTTATGGTTGTAGGTTTGTGGCGGGGGTGTTGCCCTGAGCCTGTGGCACATTGGAACGCGCAGTTATGGCAAAGTGTTGTCTCCGATTGCAACTTCTGAGCCTTCATTGATGGAGTACAATACTGTGTCCATTTTGAGCGATCATGTACGTGTGGACACACTAATATGATGGACTGTAATCTTAATGTTCTATAATAAAGTTTAATGTTTATTAGAGTTTCAGGCGTCTTCTGTTACTGGTAGTGTATAAATTTAAAAATGGGATGTAGGGTGAGGGATGATTTCTCCATTTCTTTGTCATAAATTAGCACAGACTGACACTCTTGTAAAAAAACTTCCAGGAAAATTCAAGCAGAACTCTAGCACAATTTCAGAGGGAGGATGGGGGGGGGTTGGTGAACCTGTATTGACTTTTTGCTTGATTTGTTTTGAGGAACAATGTGCGTTTTACGTTCGATTGAATTTCTGAAATCTGTTTGTATTGTTTTTGTAACAAAAAGACTTTTGTTTTTAATTACGTACGTAACTCTTACTGGTCACAATTTATTTGCTGTTTTTAGATTTTTTCTGGTGGCTCTAGTGCCAGTCTAACTCAGTGGGAATTTAATGGAGTACTCAAGTCTCGCACTGAAACTTCTTTATCGGCCATCTACGATATTAAATACAATGATGATAGTGATAAATTTAGGGTAGGAACTGTTTTTGGGGTAAATTTGGGTATTCCTTGAGTTCTTCTAGAGGTCTAGTACGTCTTCTTTGTTCGTATTTCCAGTTGTACAGAATTTAGAAGTTTAGTTTTTGCCATAATTTCCGTGTAAGACGTTTAAGTGTCAGAAGTTTCATGCGAGCAGCCGATTTATTAATCTTTGGTCAAAGAGCATAATATTAATTTTTGCTTTTTGCAATTTTGTAAATTTCTGCTCACTACTAGTTAGCTATCAGTAAGTTTAATAAAGTGCAGACAATTGATTTTTGATAAATTCTGCATCTACATAGTATTCGGTTACATGTCATGTTATGGAATACTTTTTGCGTTTTTTTACTTTTTTTGAGGATAGTTTTCAATCGTTTAGAACTTACCGCAAATTTTCCTATTCTCTTTTTAGATAATGGCTGCTGCAGGGTCAGGATCTCACGTGTCCGTCTTTCTTCGCCATGACTATGAAGCTATGAAACTGAATCTGTTTTAATCTTCCAGCATTTGATTTGGTTTTTGCTTTTTGTCTGTATTTTCAGTAGACAGTATTGTTTTCAGTAGATTTTAAATCGGTAGAGCCCAACTTCTTTAGCCGAGGATTCAGTGACTAATTTTGCACCGTTCATGTTCAGTCCGTTAAATCTATGTATTAATTCATTAAAAGTGCTAGTAAAAGTTTAATACCTTTTGCCAGATCAGTTTGGTGTTCAATACATCAGTTGTTAGTTGCATCAATTGTTTAATTGAAATCTGCCGTTGTTTGTTAATTGTTAATGTAAGTTATGTTGCCTATTTTCTCTGTAAATATTGTTTCAAGTTTGTAATTTTTGAATAGTAAACAATTTTGAACAGTTTTCAATTCTGTTTGAATTTTTGTTGAACGAAATTAATAACTAGTGTCTTATTGCGACGCATTTGTGAATTGCAGTTAAGGAAGCATGCCAGAGCTTCTTACAAATAGGGGCTGTGTTGCAAAAGACAATACTAAGTTCGGAGCGTTCCCAAGTTCCGCTTAAGGGGGGGGGGCGACTAAACCTTTGCCCCGACTTTGTCCGATTGGACTACTTTTTGGCGAAGTTATAGAGCATGGGTGTGGTCAAGAAAATTCTTGGTCGTTGGTTCTTAGCTGCCTTCCAGCCATGCGCAGCCGTCGGGTTTATGTGGCCGACCCCCCCTTTTTCACAACTACCAACATAATTAAAAATTTCTGCTGGCTGCAAGACCCTAGCTCCAAGGTTGCCATTTGCCAGTGTGATTTGGCACATGTGCCCCTATCTGCAGAAAAATACTAGACGTCTCTATCTTGTCTGCATCTAAGGGAATTACTCTTCAAAGTTGAAGTTTCGGCAAAAATTTAAAAATTTTTGTGTAATGAAAGGAATATTTTATTACTGGTGCGAGCTATAAGGCTGTAATTTGGCATACAAGGAGGCTATATAGGAGTCATCATTTGTGCCAAATGGCAAGAAATTCTGCAGCGTGAAAGAATTTTGTGCCAGCTTTAATCTTCAGAAATTGCCAAAATCGCCTTTTTTGGGCAATGGTACCCCAGAAATCGAAAAATTCAAATTTTTCGAAATTCAAATTTTTTGAAATATTTGAACTCAGCGTGGTCGAAAACACACCCACAAACGATTTCAGCTCGATTAGTGAAGGTTTGAGACTTCTATGGCTGCAGAAAGCCTCTACACAGGATCCGACAGATGGCCGTTTCGGCAATTTTTCAAGATTAAAGTTAACATAAAAATTTTTTCACGCGGGAATTTCTTGCCATTTGGCACAAATGAGTACTCCTATAGGGCCTGCTTTTATGCCAAATTACAGCCTTATAGCTCGCACCAGTAATAAAATATTCCTTTCGTTAGACAAAAGTTTTTAAATTTTTGCCGAAACTTCAACTTTGAAGAGTAATTCCCTTAGATGCAGACAAGATACTGACTTCTACTATTTTTCTGCGGATAGGGGCATATGTGCCAAATCACGTTGGTGAATGGCAACCTTGCAGCTAGGGGTTTGCAGCCAGCAGAAATTTTTAATTAATTATGTTGGTAGTTGTGAAAAAGTGGGGGTCGGGCACATAAACGCGACGGCTGCACATGACTGGAAAGCACCTAAGATCGGAGTACCCGGTATTTTTTGACCCCACCCATGCTCTAAATCTTCGCCAAAAATTAGGCCAATCGGACAAATTCGGGGCACCCCCATTTTAGTCGGCAGTTGTCACGTAGGAGAATTGGGTTCGTAAAGTTTCTCCTAGGTTGGAGTGCTACCCACCACTCCTAATTTTTCGCCTAAGCTCCTGGGCAGCGCCAACTAAACTTAGGAGAAACGTTCCCAATTTCTGTTACATTTCCATGAGCGATTAAAGTTGATCCAATTCCATTTTGCTCTTAACGCAACCATTTCGTGAAAGTTCATCTATTCGAAATTCCAGGCTTTCAAAGTTTTCGGATTTTAAAAATTTACTTCAGCATCACTAGAAAGGTATTAATTCTACAGCTCTAGACAGTAGCGTAGGTACAAAAAAATTTCATGGGGGGGGCGGTTTTGTCCGAGACTTTGGGGGGGGGGGGGGGGTAAAATTTTCCCGTTTTGGGTAACATGTACACTGTGTATTATACTGCAAGTTGTCCTATTAATTCAAAAGTCTTCTGTGGTACAGGTTTTCGACTGGTTACAACTGAAAGCGAAATGGTAAGTCCAAATAAGACCAGAAGCCCCCCAGAAGTTGAGAAAATTTCAAAACTGAAAACTTTGAAAGCCTGGAATTTCGAATAGATGAACTTTCACGAAATGGTTGCGTTAAGAGCAAAATGGAATTGGATCAACTTTAATCGCCTGGCGGAAATACGAAATTGGAACGTTTTCCGAAGTTTAGTTGGCGCTGCCCAGGTCATTGCGGAAAATTATAGTGGTGGTACCCACCTAGGAGAAACTTTACGAACTCCAATTCTCCTACGTGACAACTGCCGACTAAAATGGGGGTGCCCCGAATTTGTCCGATTGGCCTAATTTTTTGCGAAGATTTAGAGCATGGGTGGGGTCAAAAAATACCGGGTACTCCGATCTTAGGTGCTTTCCAGTCATGTGCAGCCGTCGCGTTTATGTGCCTGACCCCCACTTTTTCAGCAACTACCAACATAATTGGCTCTTTTAAAAATTTCTGCTGGCTGCAAACCCCTAGCTGCAAGGTTGCCATTCACCAACGTGATTTGGCACATATGCCCTTATCCGCAGAAAATAGTAGAAGTCAGTATCTTGTCTGCATCTAAGGGAATTACTCTTCAAAGTTGAAGTTTCGGCAAAAATTTAAAAACTTTTGTCTAACGAAAGGAATATTTTATTACTGGTGCGAGCTATAAGGCTGTACTCTGGCATAAAAGCAGGCCCTATAGGAGTACTCATTTGTGCCAAATGGCAAGAAATTCCCGCGTGAAAAAATTTCTATGTTAACTTTAATCTTGAAAAATTGCCGAAACGGCCATCTGTCGGATCCTGTGTAGAGGCTTTCTTGCAGCCATAGAAGTCCCAAACCTTCACTAATCGAGCTGGACCCGTTTGGGGGTGTGTTTTCGACTACGCTGAGTTCAAATATTTCAAAAAATTTGAATTTCGAAAAATTTGAATTTTTCGATTTCTGGGGTACCATTGCCCAAAAAAGGCGATTTTGGCAATTTCGAAGATTAAAGCTGGCACAAAATTCTTTCACGCTGCAGAATTTCTTGCCATTTGGCACAAATGACAACTCCTATATAGCCTCCTTGTATGCCAAATTACAGCCTTATAGCTCGCACCAGTAATAAAATATTCCTTTTCATTACACAAAAATTTTTAAATTTTTGCCGAAACTTCAACTTTGAAGAGTAATTCCTAGATGCAGACAAGATAGAGACGTCTAGTATTTTTCTGTAGATAGGGGTACATGTGCCAAATCACACTGGCAAATGGCAACCTTGGAGCTAGGGTCTTGCAGCCAGCAGAAATTTTTAATTGGTAGTTGGTAGTTGTGAAAAAAGGGGGTCGGCCACATAAACCCGACGGCTGCGCCTGGCTGGAAGGCAGCTAAGAACCAACGACCAAGAATTTTCTGACCACACCCATGCTCTATAACTTCGCCAAAAAGTAGTCCAATCGACAAAGTCGGGGCAAGGTTTAGTCGCCCCCCTCCTTAAGCGGAACTTTGGGAACGCCCGAACTAGTATTATCTGCAACACAGCCCCCCTATTTGTAAGAAGCTCTGCGCATGCCTCCTTAACTGCACTTCACAAATGCGTCGCAATAAGACACTAGTTATTAATTTCGTTCAACAAAAATTCAAACAGAATTGAAAACTGTTCAAAATTGTTTACTATTCAAAAATTACAAACTTGAAACAATATTTACAGAGAAAATAGGCAACATAACTTACATTAACAATTAACAAACAACGGCAGATTTCAATTAAACAATTGATGCAACTAACAACTGATGTATTGAACACCAAACTGATCTGGCAAAAGGTATTAAACTTTTACTAGCACTTTTAATGAATTAATACATAGATTTAACGGACTGAACATGAACGGTGCAAAATTAGTCACTGAATCCTCGGCTAAAGAAGTTGGGCTCTACCGATTTAAAATCTACTGAAAACAATACTGTCTACTGAAAATACAGACAAAAAGCAAAAACCAAATCAAATGCTGGAAGATTAAAACAGATTCAGTTTCATAGCTTCATAGTCATGGCGAAGAAAGACGGACACGTGAGATCCTGACCCTGCAGCAGCCATTATCTAAAAAAGAGAATAGGAAAATTTGCGGTAAGTTCTAAACGATTGAAAACTATCCTCAAAAAAAGTAAAAAAACGCAAAAAGTATTCCATAACATGACATGTAACCGAATACTATGTAGATGCAGAATTTATCAAAAATCAATTGTCTGCACTTTATTAAACTTACTGATAGCTAACTAGTAGTGAGCAGAAATTTACAAAATTGCAAAAAGCAAAAATTAATATTATGCTCTTTGACCAAAGATTAATAAATCGGCTGCTCGCATGAAACTTCTGACACTTAAACGTCTTACACGGAAATTATGGCAAAAACTAAACTTCTAAATTCTGTACAACTGGAAATACGAACAAAGAAGACGTACTAGACCTCTAGAAGAACTCAAGGAATACCCAAATTTACCCCAAAAACAGTTCCTACCCTAAATTTATCACTATCATCATTGTATTTAATATCGTAGATGGCCGATAAAGAAGTTTCAGTGCGAGACTTGAGTACTCCATTAAATTCCCACTGAGTTAGACTGGCACTAGAGCCACCAGAAAAAATCTAAAAACAGCAAATAAATTGTGACCAGTAAGAGTTACGTACGTAATTAAAAACAAAAGTCTTTTTGTTACAAAAACAATACAAACAGATTTCAGAAATTCAATCGAACGTAAAACGCACATTGTTCCTCAAAACAAATCAAGCAAAAAGTCAATACAGGTTCACCAACCCCCCCCCCATCCTCCCTCTGAAATTGTGCTAGAGTTCTGCTTGAATTTTCCTGGAAGTTTTTTTACAAGAGTGTCAGTCTGTGCTAATTTATGACAAAGAAATGGAGAAATCATCCCTCACCCTACATCCCATTTTTAAATTTATACACTACCAGTAACAGAAGACGCCTGAAACTCTAATAAACATTAAACTTTATTATAGAACATTAAGATTACAGTCCATCATATTAGTGTGTCCACACGTACATGATCGCTCAAAATGGACACAGTATTGTACTCCATCAATGAAGGCTCAGAAGTTGCAATCGGAGACAACACTTTGCCATAACTGCGCGTTCCAATGTGCCACAGGCTCAGGGCAACACCCCCGCCACAAACCTACAACCATAAAACATCAGAAACCTTCAAAATCTACACAAAAAATTCAAAAAGCTACAACAGATCCATACAAATAAATATCGGAAGGGATAGCCCCAAAACCCTAAGGTCGCTCCTCTCAAAAAGCCAACTAACGACACAAAAGCATAACAATAACTTAAAACTGTAAACTTAGAAGAATCGTAGAATAGGTTATTAATTAGCCAACAAAACAAACAAACAAATTAATTAATTACGTACCAGCCAGTCTGAGTCCGTGTCAATACAGCCAATCCAGTTCCCAATCTGGGGCCGTACACAATCCTTATGTCGAGAGGGCTCTATTTCAAAGACCGAGCCGTCAGTGCGAGGATCTAAAACAATGTATTATTTGTGGATATTTGTGGAAAAAATCAATCAAAATTTTACTAAAAATATTAAAAAACATAAATTAAAACTTAAATCTTAGGTCCATACATCAAACTAAAACACGACACCTGTATCTACACCGACACCGTAAACTGAAATAATTCTGAGAAAATATCGCCGACAATTGTAAAGAATAGAAAACTGGAAGAATCATAGTAGCACAGACAACCAAAAAAGCAGAATTGAGTAAAGATGGTGCATACCCCAGCCTCTAACGAAACCATCCTCCGAGCCAGATAACAGGCAGGACGTTGCAGTACTGTAACTGAGACAGTGAACACAGTCACTATGGCCATGGAAAGTTCGCTGAAATGGAAAATAAAAAAATCTGAATAAAAAAACCAATCCGTTGTGTTTCGACTGTTTGCTGCGACCCCTATTTATTCTGACGTCCACCCATATAATACACAAATTGCCAAATTTTACTGTTTTTACACTCTATGCAAAATTCCAAACTTCTCCGGAATTTTGAAACAGTTTTGGCTATTTTAGCTAAAAACACCACCATAACATTAGTCATTTTTTGCCAATCTTGGCAGAAACTTGTTGCAAAAGCTTTGATTTCAAAAAACGTAAACGTAAGGGTAAACAATCGCAAAAATTCACCTTTTCAAAATCATGCCTACCCATCAATGGCGAGGTGCGCAAATTTGAGCCTCCTCCCATAAATTTTGGCATAAAAATAAGACGGGAAAGTACCGTGGAAGTGTCGAAAACCGAAAATTTCCTATCCATTGACGTAAAATTGGTCTCAGAATGTTAGCTTCCAGAGTACCAATATCTTTAAGAGTTGGAACAGGTATAATAGGATCACACAATTTACACAACCTGATGCCGCCATGATCTTAAGCTTTGCTTAAATACCGACGTAGCCAGTTGTAATACACTTTGTCAATCAGTAGCTAGGTACTTTTGCAGAAATACGTATACCCATACCATCAGTTGGCCATCGTTTAGACTCCATTGACGAACCAGACCGTTCCCGTCACCAGAGAATACTGACTCTTTGTCCTGAAATTCAAAGCCCCAATAAAAGCACAAATGCAACGGTCATACACATTCAAAAATTGGAGGTGGTCAGAGAAAAGGAAGAAAAACAGATCACTAGTAACGTGCTGAGTTGGTCGATTGGTTAAGGCGTTCAACTGACAATCGGATGATTAGTGGTTCGAATCCCCATCTGACACAAAGATTTCTCAAATCGCTTTGAGCAAAGGACTAAGCACTGTATCGCTTGAAATCGCTGACAGCCGTGGGCTCTGGCCACGCTATATCTCTACTGCTATCATTATTTAATTGAATTGAATTAATTATCATCATTTAGTGTTAAGATATGAGCGCAAGTTTGCAACTGGAAAAAGCCAGCGTTTAGGAGCTTCTTGTAGCATAATACTGACTTGAATGTAATCGTTTGTCACTCAGTGTTCGTGTCTGATGAGTACGGATATGCGTTGGGTGGCCGAGCAGTAGAATAGTTTTGTCGGAAATCTCCGGTAAAATTCCCGTCCAGGCTGAAAGATTTGATTTTTGTTTCATTCCGACAGAAACACGAAAGCTACAAAAACAAAACAAACGCACACGCACAAACGCACACGCAACACATTCTCACAAGTTTACCTGAGACATGGCAAGCGCATTGATTTCAGCGGGAAATCCATCGGCGCTTAAATAGAAAATAGCATCTGCGTTGTTAAGCATTAAACGGCCAATTTTGGGCTATTTTAAAAGTACGTGTAGTGAGTTTTCACCTATAAATGAAATTTTAGAATGTTTTTTGCAACGGAATAGGATCAAATCAAATGTTTATATAAAATCGCATCACCTACCTGCCGAGGACGAAGAGTAGCTTGATTTTCAGAAGCTAAGTTTAATCCAATTTTCTTATTTAGAATGTTATTTTAAAATTGTGAGTGGAAAGATTAGTTTCCTATCCTTTGAATTTAAAATAGTATGTAACCGTTTCGGACTTAATAATACTAAAGATTACAAAACATAGATTATGTAAGACATTTTCGGCGAACTATCTGTCTTTACTTAAATACAAGTTTTATACCGTTCGAATTTAAAATCAGATCACTAAAACTTAGACAAACCTTACACTGCCGATTTGAACAGATCGTAATGACATTGGCACAAATTTAATTAAATTAAATTTTATGACATTTTTACAGGAAAAATGCCTGTCAGTAACTAAGTCATCACTAAGACTTTGGTTTGCGCAAAACGCGCACTGTTTCTTTTTTGAGCGTGTCCGATTCACTTCTTTTGCTGCTTTTTGTCTTTTACTTTTCAGTTAATATTGTGATTTAAATTGCACAATGGGGAGAGTACGGTGTACTCCCTGTGCCTACTGAAATACGACAACAGCTACAAAGAACTGGAAGACACTAATTCAGCTAAGTCAATCTCGTGAATTCAAATATTTAGTTTGGTTTTGTTTGACACTAGACTTGGGGGGTGGAAAAGGTCCTCCCAGGCTTTTGTCAATCTAAGGAAGAATTTTAAATTAAATAACACTATCCACACTTAATTATCAATTAATTATACATTGCATAGCATATGGTCCTTGACATAATATACGCAACACATTATTGGGAGAATATGATTGGGAGAAGTACCACCTGCATCAATCGGCCGCAAACATGAAATCTTGGATCCTACGGATCCGTTAATGAAATTTTACAATCTGTGACTTTCAAACTGAATCTTGCAATTGAAAGTGCCCTGTTGTCGGCTGACAACAGGAAATTGATTATTATAGGCGTCGTACCTCGGTACCAAAACATCCCCCATAATTGCATTTGTACTTATCAGAGATTTTCAAGGAGTTGGCCAGTCAAGGGGGGAAACCCCTTTGGATGGAGCTAACGGGTGTCCACGATGCGGTGAAAGCAGCGTGGCCACTTCTGCTCCGGCAGCAGCCTTGCCTATGCCTCGGGTAATTGCGATATGCAATTATTCAGTGCCATACCGTAGACCCAGTACAAAATTTGGTATGGCACTACCCCTCAGTCATCGGGAAAGCAACTGGGGTGTGGCACTAAGGGAAAAATGTTTATATATAGTGAGTCTAATCTAAACGTCATCCAATTGAAATTAAATTAAATTTAAAGTATCTGAAAAATTATTAGCTTCTCTCACCTTCTGAAAGAGTCTTCACTGCCAAAGCGCCAACTCAAAGCAGTATTCTATGAAAATAAAATTAAATTAAATGCATGAACAGTTGGATTAGGAAGAGAAACAGGAGAGCAATAATTATAAGCGTCTAACCTTTGCCCAGAAAACAACAACAAAAAATAAACAAACAAAGCGACTATAAACATAATTATTAGGTATGTATAAATGTGAACAGAACGAAATCGGGTCCGCGTTGCGAAAGAGTCGCCGGAGTACCCTCCTAGGAGGGTACTTAGGAGGATGTTAGGAGCTAGGAGGGAGTTAGCAGACCTCCTAAACGGGATTGAAAAGATTTTTCCTAAATTAATCTGGCGCTAGCTGCCCCCCCCCCTAACTCAAGAGAAAAGTTAAGATTAGTGGATAGCACTCTAGCCAATGAGAAACTTTTGAAACTCAATTCCACTAATTTCGATCATAGGAACGCTCCTATCCTTATGAGAATCTTTTGCAATGCGACCCAGACGAATTAAGTTTTACGTTCGTAGTTTTTAAGAAGCAAGAAGAAAACCCAGAATTGGCACAGACAAATACCTTCTTGTAAATGTCAGCCCATTTGTAGCCTCCGATATAGCCATCGTCACCAGCGCTAAAAGCTCAACACCAAAACGTAAAGGCATGTATAATCATAATACATCTTTGAAAGAAAATATATAACCAGATAAACGTAAGAGAGTTTACCTCCCCCCCCCCGCAATCACCAACTAACAAACTACAAAATACACACGTTTAAGTCACACAAGTGCGCCAATACTAAAAAATCACTAACCAGATCAGAAAATCCTGGGTGGTACAAAGGGAATAGATGTTGCCAAGCTGGCTATCACTGACTAAAAACAAGAAAAACAATGTAGAGTATGCAAGTAAACTAAAGGTGACTTAACGTATATATATATATATATTGTATACGGTAAGGTGGAGTGAAGATGACCACTTTCGAGTTTTGATTCTGGTATACAGGTCAGACACAGACCTCTACGACTACAATCAATGCCCTAAAAGATGGGTGCTAGTGAGGAGAGTTCATTTAAATCAAAAAAGTCGGCAGTACAATGTACTGTCCGGCTTATTTTTTTAAAAAATAATGGGTGGCCAACTTCACCCCAGCGTTGGGAGTAGTTGACCAGTGCATAAAATGACTTATAAACGCATAGTATGACCATATCTCTCCCTTCCAGGGGGGAAGCTGACCACTGTGTTTATTTTAAAAAATGATACGAGGCTGGGCCTGCTAAAAACATCAACAGAATGTAACGTAATGAAGGTTTTGACTATTACAGGTGGGGTCCCTCAATGTACATAATTTTAAGGGGTCCCTCAGCGACCCCAGTCTCCAGAATAAGAGCAGAGCAAGAAAACGAGGAGTATACATAAAACAATATATAAACACAGTGGATGCTTGCCCCGGAAATTTTCGAACAAGGTTGGAGGGTCAAGTTATATATGAGGCTGGGATGGGGTAGGGACAAAATAAAGTTTAGTAGCGAGAAAACCTGGAATTAATGGAAAAAGAATAAAGAGTACAATGAACAAAAATGACTCCGATGGAGCATGAAAAGATCTGTCCTCTCTGGGTGACACAGGGCTTCCTAAGCAGACAGAGGATTCGGTTTTAAAACGTTAATATGGGAGGGACAGGTTGTATGAAATGCCAGGAGGACTGGGTTAAAAGCGCACTAATATGGACCAGCTTCGCTGAACAACCCATATTCGCGGAAACTGTCCAGAGTTTCTATCGGCTGCTTTTAACGCTGTTGCTATTGGCAGATCTTCGGAAAAGTGTACGACTTTGTCCGTATGGCCTGCAAGTATATTGTGGTCGTGCTCACTTATTATACAACTTAATAATACACGTCTCCTCCATAATGTCCATTGCTTTTCGCATCAACTTAACACAAGATTATGTGCCAACACTGCAGAAAAACTTACCTTGAACACCTTTCTACCAGAACTGCATTGTTTATTTGGAATCCGAAAGCTATAATATTTCACAATCGGGTCCCGCTTGCTTTCAAAAAAGCTGGAAGAATGTAGATCTTACTCGTATCTCATGTGGAGTGGAGCATGAGTAACCGCGAATATGGGTTGTTCAGCGAAGCTGGTCCATATTAGGCGCACCTAACCTAGTCACTACTGGCACTTTACAATCTTGCCCCTCCCATATTACCGTTTTAAACCCAGTCCTCTGTCTGCTTAAAACCTGTGTCACCCATATTGCATTTTTCATGCTCCATCGCAAGACATTTTTGATTCTAAGTCCTCTTTCATTTTTAAGGTTCTCAGTAAATAGAATAAAACGTTAAAGCTGTGTGAAAGAAACTTTAAAAATTCCGCCAATCATTAATAGTCAACCGAAAGTACAGAACAAAGAAGCTGAAAGTTCCAAGTACTTCCTTTTTTCTATTTCCTTTGGACAGAAATCCAACATCCGCATCCATGGCTGCAA
>JASAND010008965.1:0-75186 GCA_030248195.1 Trissonchulus latispiculum | reverse complement strand
AGAGAATTTGAGTTCGAATTGTTCAGAGGGCCGTCCAAGGCTAGAGACCTGTTGGTTAGACCACTCAAGAAAAGGGACAACCGTCCACATTAGTTGAGGCGGATCCAGCCAGCAACAACTAGCGCTAATTTAGCTCAACCCAGTTATTAGGAAAAGTCTCGAGTCCTTGCCTTAAGCGCAACTTTTGATTGAAAGGTATCTGTGGCTAATTTTAAATTTTTCCCACAACCAGTAATCTTCTCGGCCCACACTTTTTTATTGAACCCGACGCGATGACAATAGCTACCGTCACATTAAATTAATTGCAGCATATGCAATATAGGTTCTCATTTGTGAAGTAGCTGTGCAAGAAGCTTCCGTTTTTTATGATATTTCGAGAATCTCTCCAAAGAACATCAAACCAGGTTTCTGAGGCTTTTAAATCACACTTCTATCTCCTTTTTTCATTTTCTTTGCACATTAAAGAAACAGGGGATTAAGCGATTAAGCAGGTCGGATTAAAACTAACGCTTCCATTTTTTAATCCGAAGTGGGAACAAAGAAACAGGATTAGATTGAAATTTTAATCCTAGGTGCATTAAAAACATGATTAAATTTAATCCGTTTAACTCGTTTAACTCGCTCGATTAAACTTTAATCCGTTTAATCCGACGTGCTGTTTCTTTAATGCGGATTAATTTTAATCTAATCCGTTTACTCTTTCCAAAATTCTACTTTATCCCTTTACTCTTTAAGAAATAGAGCCTTAGAGCTAATATTGGATATGCAGCCGTCAGCTGCTGTTAGCGGATTTATTTCAGAGGAACAACTAAAGTGATCAACAGTAACACAACTCAGCCTACGCTACAGTGCTAATAACAATAAAACGTGTAGTACAATGCAATTTAGCTTGGTTGATGCAATTAAGCAAACTAGGCAGTTATAGCAGGAATAGTCAGAGCAACGACCCCTGGATTCTTTTATTTGTTATCTTCTCCTATTCGTTTCTCCTATTTTCTTTTTGGATAGTATTTTTGCTGCTACGTATTTGGTTTGCTAGTACTTAAACTTAACTGCATCATACTTATTAAGTTCAAGACAGTTTGTATTCTAGAAAGTGCGAAAAGCGCATATCTCGATGTAAAAGTGTTTCATCCAACTCTGCACCAATATTAGCGAAAATTTATGTACCGAAGAAAGACATCGCAACAGCCAGTTCAGAATTTCAGCATCGCTGTAAACCATCATCCCCATCTCATTCAATATGCAATGTCTCTTATTTTCCTTGTTTATCTTACATTTGTTGATTTGCAACCTAGAATCCTTGCGGAAGTATTTCTGTTTTGTTTTTCCTTTTAGGCTTCTGGCAATTAAAATCGTGGCTGACTCTGTCACAAATTCCAGAGAGACAGCCGAAGAGAGCAGAGAAGCAGTCCATTTCCATAGCACGAAACTTTCCTCTTAGACATCATCTATATGTCATTTTAATACCTTTAGAGAATCCACATTTTATGAGGAGTGATATAGAGTAGAGTCTCATGTTCCACCTCCTGCAAAACTGATCTTTCTTAGTCATTACTTTTAATTTCAAGGGGAGGAGAGAAGGAGGCTTTATTGCCGCTCCAGATAATCTTATGCACTTTCTGCGTGCATCTGTTCAAATTTGAATGGTATGGGGGATGTTTCTGTGTTCATTTAAATTTTATCCATCCAGATGTAACAGATTAGCTAGTTTTGTAATAAATAACTTTCAAAACCAGGCCAAAGTTGAAGGATCGTTGTTTAATGCAGGTCAATTTTGGCCGTTTTTTTTTAAATTTAAGTGTTTTACCAGGACTGACACTGGGTCATCGCAAGAACTTGGAGTCAGCTATTTTTGATACCTTAAAATAATTGAACAAGTTTGCTGGCACCAAATTGGCCCCGCAAATTGTTTCAAAGACATATAGCTCTATCTGTAGCATAGTTCAATACGAAAGTTCGGATCAATTGAACTTTATCCCCCCTCGAAGCCCCAATTGAACTTTATCCTCAATAAATGGGTAGGGGGAGGTAAAGTTCAATTGATCCGAAAAGTTCAGTTTAAATCGAAATGTTTTTTAAGTACTTGTCATTATGAAACGTTTGCCAGAATGTTATCTGTGTCACAGGAAGACCAAACGTTTGAGTACCGAATAATTACAGTATACTAATCTTATATTTCGCTATGTTCACATAATGTAGAAGAAGCATTTTAATTTTGAGGAAGGCTTGTTTTCCGAGAAATAAATTATATTATGAGAAACTTGTGAAGACTGTTTCAAGTCTGTTTTCAGCTATTGATACATACTTTTATTCTATAGAAAACCTTCTGCGTTCGGCTTATTTGTTTGGCACTGTCCATTGAATAAATTTCTGTGCTCAGTTCATTAAAGAAGCCCGCAACACTAGGTACTGCTTGTTGGAATAGGAAACCTGAGCCTGGTGAATGAAATGCCAACAACAGGTTTGGATGATTTTGATTGGAATTACTATTAAGTTTAACTTTAATCGAAAATTGTCATTTCATGGATTTTGTCCACCTACAAATCATAGTCTCCGGAGTCTCTCGTAGTCACTTAATCCTGAGGCTCATGCTTACATCCTGCTTCTGGAAAAAGGAAATTCGTTTCTGCTCTCTTCTAATCCAACCACTTCTGTATCCATTTTGTCAGTTGGGAAATTAGAGCAAACGTATCATGTACAATTCTGATCCGCCTCTTTAAAGCCCACCAGGGATTGCAAAGTTCTATTAATTTCAGCTGAACTCACGATATAACATCAGCCTAGGTTTTGGGAAAAGCTAAACGTTTGAAGCAAAACGGTTGTAATAACCAGTAAATCATATATCAATTAATAATGAATGAAATTATCGCTACACTACCTGTATTTGATTGTATAGATTTGGCGGGATTCAGTCCTTCCCCCCCTCCAACTTCCGAGACAGTATATACTCCAAATGCTGGGGATGTGCCCAGGGATGCTCAAAATGATGGAAAGAGTTTGTATCATCCATGACCTCTATCACAATTGAGACTATGTAGGAAACCGAACTGAAACGCAGGATGACCGAACATAATTGAAGTAACCAATGGTGTTATTTTTCCGACTTGTAGCATATCATCAACCCAAAGTAGAACGAAACGTTTTTCGATTATTTTCTCAACACGCTTCCTATAATTTTTTAGAATTTTTCCAAATAGTGAGCATTTCGTTTTTTCGTTTTAGTTATCGTTTTAGGTATGTCCAGCAAATGGTTGGTTCCATTTATAAGCTTGTAAGACTGGCGATACAAAAACTTTGGATTGTAAATGCAAAGTACAAGCAAATCCCTTCTAAAAATTACATAACATGAATGAACAGCTTACTTTCTGGAGATAAGGGCAACATTAACATTTAAGCAGCACATCGTTGGAAAGCCCTTGACTTGCTGCTTCTGATTAAAACAGTTTCGTTGTAATCGTTAATTTTTGATGGATTCTCTCAAAATATCATTTTCAGCTAGCTACCAGTTACAGTAAAATTGTCTATATAATCTGAAGCAGCAAGTTAAGCGCGCTTTCTAACGATGTGCAGTTAACCCATAATATTGCCTCTAAAGGCCAGTTTACACTGCCAAACTTGGACCAAACTCAGACCAAACTAAACTTGCTCCAAACTCGAGTTTGGTCCAAGTTTGGCAGTGTAAACTGGCCTTAAGAGAGATGTTGACGGTGTTGAAGGTAAACTATGTTTATCAGGGCCCTTTTGTTTCATATATGAACCAAAACGTTTTGTTTTCGGTTGAAGTCAGTGTACACGTACTGCTTTGAGGCGGGGAAACTAGCTACAACATTACTTTGCTGCACATTTGGTTTTCTGAAAGTCAATCGATTTTTGCTGCAGCTTTTTGTAGTTGCTCCTCAGACTGAAAGTCTGGTATCATCTACGTACCTGTTAATCTTCTAATTCTCCGGTCTCCTTTCACGCAGCAAGTTATTGATGTGAATTAAAATAAAAATAGTCATTAATCAATGTCACCATATAATGTCCAACTTCGTCACAGGATTTGAGCAAGGCTTTGGATTTGCTGTAACCGTAGATTCAGATACATTTTTAATACAAATTAATTTGTTATATATTCTGTATTATTCAGTAATTTTACCGCTGAGGACATAAGAACATTTCCTATCGCTTAGTTTGCTGTCGGCGTACAGGTATTAGCATCAACAAATTAATAATATTTTTATACTTGTTGTAATAAACATGAATAAACATAGACATGAATTCCCAATCCCCCAGTTACATCAAGGGCCGATTTAGAGTGAGAAATCTCCCCCCCCCCCCCCCCCAGAGTACGATTGTACTGTGTTTACAGTAAATGGTTTTTTGTTATTCATAAATGGTTTATAAACAACTGACAGCCAATATTCCCTCTTACCCGGTTTCAGCCTACACGCCACTCAGAGTTGATCTAACCTCAGCTGACACTGAATAGCTTTAATTAGAGTTGGTCTCTAGAATTTATTCATTTTTTCCACATTTTCAGCCTACGAACCGATTGTAACATTGATGAGCCAATGACGTTTCTTCATATTTCCGCTTTCTCAATCCAGACTCTTTCGGCGAAAATGGCCTTATTTAAGTTGGGCTTCCGTTATAGGCGTGCCTTTAGGGGTAATTTCTCACATTTATTTATAAATTCTTGGACTTGAAGTTTAGCCGTTTTGAAGAGAACAGACTTACGACTTTTTCATGTTACTCTAATCCTGCAAGACTATTAGCACACTCGGAGTCAAAATCACATTAAAGTTTTATAGCACAAACTATGCATTCCGGAGTTGTATGGTAATGATAAGACATTCTAATTTTCAAAGTTTCTCTCTATTTTTGAGAAACTTTCGAGAAACAAGCACCCCTGGGAGGACTGAAAATTTGAGAGGTCTATTTGGCCATTTTGGGATACATTTAATATTGAGAGGGAAACTTAGTTTCATTATTCCAGTCTATCGGCATCGGTGACAGATAGTTTTGTGCCGACCCATGCTGGTTTATCTTAGTTCCTTTAGTTTAGGCTTTCCAAGTTTCCCCCCTCTTTTCCACGTGAATCTTAGCGTTCCATAGGCCCTCTGACAATTTATATATTCAATTCCCAGATCTGCACATAGCTCAATCCACATACAGTATAATTCTTCATTCTACACTATACTTTGATCCGATCGTATGGTAGTGAACGTTGTCGGACATCAGGGTATCTTCGCGAACGAGTTAAGCGGAGTTAAACCAATTAAGTTTAACCTGACTTTTTACACCGCAAAAGTGGATTAGAGTCAGATGAATAGGAATGTTTTAGCCCTACTTTACTCTTTTCCTTTACTCTTTACGCAATTCCTAAGAGAGATTAGCTTCTTCGGTGAATTGCTGTTGCTGTCACTGCCTAACGATAATAAATTTAAATTAACAGGACATATAAAATTAAATATTGTTCCTGTGCGCATCTCTCTCTCTCTCTCTCTGAGCTAAGCTGTGTTTTATTGGCAGATGGGGGTCAACGGTTATAATGGCCTAAAATTTTGATTACGCTGAGAACAGAAAACTTCTGACTGCTGTTTCTTGTCTTATTCCTGCTGCGCCTCAGCGCAGCAGGTCTCTTATGTTTGCTCAGACAACGGTTTTATTATGTGGCCACACGCTAAAAGTATAGTTTTGCATGGTTGCACGTAACATGTGCTTTAACATAGGATCACCTTAATTACTGTGCATTTCTTTGTTTACATTTCGAAAGACATGGAAACTGAAATCAGAAATCAGAATTTCGAACAGAACTAGTTTTGTTGATTTACACTGTTCCGTATACATGTACACAAGTGGAATTCTTTTAAAGGAATGCGTAAATACTATAGCGAACTTTGTTAATGTCATTGTCAGTTTGCTTGCAGCGTTTCTCCCTATTCTCCCCAGAGCAGTTGCCATTTTACAGAGCCATGAGTTAACTATTACTTTTGCTACATAGCTCCTACTGAACAGCTTTTTTGCAGGATTAGCGCCTTTTTCCAAGCCTGAACCGTTAATTCGACTATGAATTAGCTAAACATTTACTTAGATTAGCTAAACTGAATGTACAGCGCGACGCAAGGTTATTCACAGGCAGTTTTGATTGTTTCATAAGACTGATTTAGGTACTGCACATCTAGCATATCTGTACAACCTTAAAATTTAATTTGGTACCAAACAAAAACCCTACTGCGCAGCGGGCCCACATTTTAAGAAATGTTCCTCAGAATAAACACTTAAGCTTTTGCAGACAATTTTGCTTGTTTCCTGAAACATCAATCTATGTATGCTTTTATTGTGGATGCGTGTTTTCAAGTTTTTGCAACATGAATTTCTATATTATTTAAAAGACGACTGCTTGGATATGCTAGTACCTATAGTTTGTTCATGGAAAGCTACGAATGAGGACCCGTAATGACTGAGAAACATATAACTGGAGTTGAATTAACTGGAAACTCAAAGACCGAAAGAAAGAGAAGTTCGCAGGTGCAACAATCTCTGCTTGCGTGAGTCTAGTTGAGATTTTCTCGTCTCTTTTCTCGAGAAAGAATCCAGATCCAAAACTTCATTATAACATAAGCTAATGTGATTGCAGTTTCTTTATGATAAAGTAGATTCGTAGGCACATGAATTTTTTGAGAATGGAATTAAAATATCTAAATTTAAGGCTATAATTTTTAGCTTAAAAACCTATACGTCTAAATACATCCACAACTCGCATTGATTGCAGTGTTGTTAGATCTAGCGATAACGCTTTTGATACATGATATATTCTGTATATCGATATCTGTATACACAAGGTTATAGTCACAGCGAGACTAAGCTAGGCCACCCATCGACGCTATGGGTAAAAGGTAACTGTGACGATTGCTGTTGATGTTCCTGTTGTTGCTTAACAAAATTAGGTATAAAATTCTGGCTGCCAATGCAAGGTTAGGCCCCTATACCTCGGTAAGTTGGACAACAAAGATAAGTTGCTTTTTCGTGAAGTTGTTTAGAGTGAGCACAAGACAGAGGACTGAGTTGCTCATCTTGCTAGTCGACTTTAATTAATCTGGAACTAAGAAGATAACGACAGGGAATAGGACGTCATTTTTGCAATGAATAATTTTAATGATATTTGTCGCCATGACCAAATATTCAAACAGACTCATAGTCCGTGCATTACGGTCTCATTTTACGTCTTTGTGTAACTAAAACGTTTGAGATCAGTATCAATGGATCATGTCACCTCATGTCACTTGATAACATCATGTTGTTAGATTCAATTTTTGAAAATAACATGAAAATTTGACAACATCTATTTTCACAGAAGTAGGATAAAGGGATCTCTTTAACTTTATCCCCCCCAAAAGAGCTGGTCACCTTCAAAGGCTTATTGCAAGAGATCACCTTAGCTTTAGAGCATGATTTATACATCGCTGGAATGATCGAGATGTGCTCTATTTAATGGTGTAATGCAGTTTGCTTTAGCTTGCTGCTATAAAAAGTTAAGCTTAACAAACTATCAAAATTACCGCTTTTTGCAATTTTTGGTAGTCTTTTAAGCTTAACTTTCCATAGCAGCAAGCTACAGCATACTGCTTTACACCATTAAATAGAGCACATCTCGAGCATTCCAACGATGTATAAATCATGCTCTAAAGTTTTGTTGATCTCTTGCAATAAGCCCTTGAAGTTTACCAACTTGGTTTTGGGGGGGATAAAGTTTAAAGAGATCCGGATAAAGGATTTAGTAAAGTCAAAACTCACAAAAAACACCATATGTTCCAAGGATTTTTAGTTGGTATATCAAATGAATTTGCAGCCGACCCCTGCTATTTTGGCCACCCACTGGGTTTATGATATGACTGCTTTGTTCAAGAGAAGCCATGAGTTATCTTCGTAGATCTTCATATTTTTAATTAGCTGTTAACTTTTAATCAGATTACTGGAGTATTGCCAACGATAGTTTTCATGAACTCATTAATTACGTGCATTTTTAACTAATATTAGTAAGTAATTTCATATATATTGCAACATTATATATGAGCAGTAAAATCATGGCTGGTTGACTTAAGATTTTAATAGAGACTAATCTAACATGTTACCACTCCACATAAATGACTGTATTTTTCTTAACTATAATAATATTTGTGTAGTTCATTTAAATTGTTTACCGCATTTTAACGAGGGATGATTTTTATATTCGACATAAATGCAAAGCTATGTTAAATCCCTACCTCAGCTGTCTGGATCTAAGGTGGATTCTAGAGGCGGTACGACTGCAGGTACTTAGACCGGGCCTAAATCCAGGAATTTACCTAAACTCTATGAAAACTCACTAACTCTACCTTCGATGAACCATCAAATCTCCATGGCGTAACCAACTAAGAGTCGTGGTGGCGTAACAATGAATTTAATATGAAATAAACAAGTACCAACCGTTTCGTACAAAATTTGGACAATAACTGATTCATAGGATCAGATCTAAGCTGATCAATTTAGCTAACAGACTAAAGGTTGCACACATCAGTAACAAATAGTTTTAGTGTTTGTTTTTTAAGATTGAGTTGCAACACTTTAATTTAGTTGATTCTCAACAGCTACGTCGTAGGTATCAAATCATTTGGTTCCGCGTCCTTCTTGGTAGGAATGTTTACCAATATATTGGCTTATTCAGGAATTTATATAACTCATCAGCTACGACGAGGGAGGGCTGTGGCCGAGGTTCAAGTCAGCTTTCAAATGAAATGTCATTGAAATGCTTTTGTGAACAGAAATCCCCAGCATCTTGCCAAAAGCGTCATGTCGACTTGCTTCAATGAGTTCTTCTGCCAAATTTATGCAGTTTACAAGTGTTAACTGGGTTGCCCCAGTTTTCTCCAAAACATTTCTGTGCCTGGTTGTTTGTGAAGTTTTGTAGGCTAGGTTAGGATTGGGAGAGAGTCAACAAGGATTGTTAGTATAAATACAACCTGATAGGCCGCAATATACGCATGTTCTTATGATATTCTGTGCGAATGTGAAGTTTCTAGATGATGCAACGACCGACTGATTGATTAACTGATTGATCGATTGACGACTGACCGATTGATTAGGGCTTTTGGATTGCTTTGTTTGTTTGATGGTTAGCTTTTGTGTACAGTTTTTAAGCTTTCCTTCCATCCTCCCCCAAAAGCTGATAAAAGTTAAGCTGCAAAAGGTTTTCCAAACCTTCGAAGACAACTCTGCCCTTGATCTTTTCTCAAGGATTTATGTTAGTGCTGGAACATTCCGCCTTTGATAAGCTTTACTCTGTTTACGTCAAACACTGAGATTCTGATCAAAACATAATGAAAATACTTAGCTGAATGTGCCTGCCTGTCTTATCTGCGATAATACCTACTACCTCATTCACAGCAGTACGGCTAATGGCAAAAATAAGTTTGATTAAAATAATCTTTGAAGTTTACTATGTATATTTTTCTCAATGCACGTTTGAACTGTTTT
Organism: Trissonchulus latispiculum; assembly: GCA_030248195.1. NCBI lineage: Eukaryota > Metazoa > Nematoda > Enoplea > Enoplida > Ironidae > Trissonchulus > Trissonchulus latispiculum. The sequence goes on along the minus strand of JASAND010008965.1, from coordinate 65,685 downwards.
AGCAGCTTTCGAGTATTGTTCTGTTGTCATTAGAATTGGGCAAGGTAGGTGTCAGACATGTGCAGGAGGGGAAGTTTTTTTGGGGGTGGGGGTGAACCTGAGGCCGAAAGCCGCCGGAAACCGGATTTCTGGCTTTTTGCCAAAAAAAACAGGAAAACACCGGATTCTGGGGAGGGGTGATCTCTCTCTCTTTCTCTCTTTCTCTCTCTCTCTCTCTCTCTCTTTGAGATCCTGGTCTGGGGAGGGTGAAACCCCCGCCCCCTCGACTCTCATGCACATGTATGGTGGAGTCCAGAGGAGTAATATTCTCATCCCTCTGTTCCATCGCATCGCGTTCCAACCAATCTCCGGCGGAGCAATTCTTTACTTTCAATCCTGAGCTTTATTTTGTTTCTTCCATTCTTCATTCCATGCTTTCTATACACGGTGTCTTTATGCTTCCCTTTATGCTTCGGCTTATGCTTATCTTCTGTTTCCTTGGTCCACAAGCATTTGGATAGGAGCGCTTCAACACTACCTAAAACTCCTCTTTCCCTACTATAAAAGCCAATGAAGAGACAACTAAGCACTGTAAAGAATTTTCGAAATTTGAGCGTATGGAAACTAAGTTTATGGTTGTCAACTAATTCCATTATCAATTATCCGGCCTAATTTTAAATACAAGCAATGTGCAATTCTGGCAGAACAGGGTGCATTTTAGAATATAAATTTTGGCAGGCTGATCAAGCGAAGCCGTTAGGCTGGCTGCACTCCTGAAGAGCACAAGTTTCCCTCTAAAATGTATGCTGCACTTAAAGCTATGCACTAGAAGAAATTGTTTCATGTAATTGTTTCTAGTTGAAGCAGCCTTCAAAATGACCTTGGCAAAGGAGAAGCATCGCGTTCTACCTCAACCTTATTGAAAGTATCCCTAAGTGCCGTCTCTAATATAAGCGTTTACAGGAAGAAGGATTGTATGCCTATCTTCAGGTTTCTTTTACTAGCACTACTTCAGGCATAAAAAGTCAGAATAAAGAGAGGCCGATTTTAAGCATGTGTCTAGTCTGTTCATTTAACGGATAAAATATGGCAGATTTTGTATACCAGCTTCCTAAATGGAATAAATGAGATCGGCTTTGAAATCGGATAGAGCCATTTTTGAAACGTAATCGCATTTATCCCTTTTCTGTTTGCCTAAAGTTCAAAGGGAATCATATGCCCTCAGGTATTCCATGCGCAAGTGTGTAATGAATGGCTCAGTAGCTCATTTTGTGCGTAAACGAAGCTTTGACTTAGCACGGCATCACTCGGCCGTACCTATGTACCTGCTTTAAGCCGCAGAGTCATTCAATTTTTTGCGGCTCATTCAGCGTCATCTGCTAAAACATTGAATTTTTGTCCTGGAATTAAACTTTGAACCAATTTTATCCGAAATGGATAGGTCACACACTTTAAAATCCTGTATTGCCACCTCTTCTTGCATATATGCATGTACCTTCATATAATTTTAGTTCCATCGCTAACCTTCCTTTTCCTTTAACTCACTGATGTAACTTGTTTCTGCCTGTTTTGTAGAGGATCTAAATTTAAAAATTAAATTAAATTTAAACTTAATATAAAATTAAACAGGAGCTATGTACATCTACCGCTTTGCAAAAAAAGGGGGTAAGATACAATCGGACAGATTCGAAAATTTCTAGCTTAGACAGGAGATTTGAATGACAGTATGCTAACCGTGTTTTCCTGATAAAATTTCTTACTTTTTTAGTTCATATATTTTCTTTATTTTCATAGGAAGGGTTCATGCTTAGAGGAGGGGAAGGGATGTATAAAGGTAAGAGCTGACAAGCATAGGAAAATAGGCAAGCCTGATATCGATGTTCAGGTTAGGTTTAGTGTAGTGGTTGCATATCGGCGGTGCAGTGGCAGATTATCCGCAAATGCTCGCAATTTCATGCATGTCAGGGGTAAAGAGTCTAAGTGGCATTTCTGCAATACTGAGGTCACCTATATTTACTGAATCACGTCATACTCATATGTGAAGTGAATAGAAGACAGTCCTACCTCTCATTAGTAATTAAATTATGCACTCTTGCTAACAGTTTATGATTTCTCTCATTCAACTGTATACTTCATTCAGCTATAAATTTCCACTTTTTCCACGTCTGCTTTTCTTCGTGCCAATTACATAATAACGGCTGCCTTCAAAATCGTCTGTCAAGTCAGAGTGTAGGCTCAAAATGAGCTTAAAATTAGCAAGGGAATACCTAACCTACATCCAGACATTGCCTCTAAAAATTACCCAGGTATAGACTGTGAATGCTAAATGATCTTATTTGGGTGCACAGACTTGTCACCTCTGTTTGGCGTGGCTAACTAGCCAATAACTGGCCAAGTTAGCAAGTACCATATACCATGATGGTAGCGGTCTACAGCAATTATGATTATGCATTACTACCAAGAGAACATAATAGCTAAAGAGCAGGAAACTGTTATCTATTATGTAGTAAACATGGTAGTAAGCAGTATGTATGAATAGCAGCCGTTTACTTATACTTTGTTTCTTTTATGCAGATTAATTTTAATATTATTCTTAGTTTATGTAAATTGTTGAAGGTTGGGAATGAATAGCGACGAATAAAATATTAAAATAATTGGATACGTAACCTGAAGCTATCTATAAAGTTTAACTAATATTACTATAAATACAATACATTAAGCACAAAATTTTACTATTAGGGAAATTTTTCCGGGGGGGGGGGTAAGAATTCACGGGGGAAAATTTTCCCTGTGACACCCACATTCCAGGACATTGCTAAAATGGAGGAATGCTAAAAATACGGCATATGCCTTTTTGCGTGTGTTAAAGTTTCATTTATAATATGACTGATATTTATTTAATGATTTTGTTGTTTGTGGGATAAAGAAGTAGTTGCAGTTGTGGGTGAAGGCGTGCGTGCATTATCAAATGCAGAATGGCAACGAAGAAAGATATGTGTATAAGCTTCCACTCCACTTATCCAAATTTGAATGAGTGCCTGTGACTTTTATGTCTGGATTAAGTTTCAGTGTTGCGCTGTAAGATCCTTCGTTCGATACAGAACCGAATCGATCAGTCTGCTGCCAAGTCTGGGCTGTACTGACTGAGTAATGTGGTTTATGCCAAGCTTTTGCTAAATAATTTTGTGTTTAACTGACGAACTAGTCTAACTTTCACAATCAATCGGCATTTTCTACAGCAAACCAACTTTTACCTCTTTATGCTAAAAAGATCAACAAATCCTCCATGATACATATTTTATTTTGTTTCCCCGGAAGTCATGTTACTTGGCAACATTTACCTAAACAATTTACTCAGTCGGCTAAGCATGAAGCTGCTCACTGTTACGTACCTAAGTTAATAAACTACATCAAATGGACACAAGTTCTAGCAGAGGCATTGTTATAATTGTTTGGTATTTATGTAGTTTGACTCAGTATAAACCGGAACTTCTACCTTTGTAGCCCCAGTTTTGATGTTTGTTTTTGTGTTAAAGCAGATTTTACGAGTCACACACAACGTTGGTTTAGATATAGTTAACAACAGTTACGTAACCTAAACTGTTAATGTTCTGGCTTAGATTTAGGTTGACTAATAGTTATTCAACACTACGCATGGCTATATGCAAAAAAGCGATTTTGTTCAATAAAGTGGCGGTTTACAACTGCTGAATTCTGTGTTATGTTGCATTTTTTGTTTCAGACTCAGTTAATTCAGATGTCATGAATTTTAGCCAGAATGCCACAGGTGCAGATGGTGGTACAGAGTTGTGGTTGGCCATTTTATTAGGAGTTATTTTCAGCATTTTAATATTCTTAGCACTTTGTGGCAATTTTCTGGTTTGCATCGCCATTTTTGTGGAGAAAAAATTGCGAAAGCCAGAAAATCTGTTTCTTATTTCACTGGCTGCTTCGGACGTGCTTGTAGCAATTCTAGTCATGACTTTTGCCGCAGTGAACGATATTTTGGGCTATTGGGTTTTTGGTAGCTACTGCACTGTATGGCTAAGCTCTGATGTAATGTGTAGCACAGCTTCTATCTTGAATCTTTGTGCTATCAGCTTTGACAGATACTGGCACATTAGACATCCATTGCGATACTGCATTACCATGACAAGAAAGAAAATAATTTTAATCATTTTGGTAGTTTGGATTATCTCAGCGTCAATTTCGTTCATTCCGTTCACCTTCGATCTCCATGACATGGACTCCAGTGCAGCGGAAAAAACGGCACAAATCTCTGATCAGTGTCAACTAGAGCTAAGTAAGAGAGTTTGGGAAAACTAAAAATACATGAATGAGTTTAGCAATGGCTCGAGCCGAAACAAATACCTGACATTTTCTGTAGTACATGACACTTTTGTATCAATTTTTTTGGCAGAGGGCACTGTTGTTAAGGGCGCTCACCGTCCTAGAAAAGAAAGTGACCTCACATCTCACTCTTTATGGGGTCACGTAGATAATTCTAAAAAGAATCAGTGAAAACTCGGAGGATTCGTTGGCTTCTCCTCCACTGGTGGACAAGGGGCGGAATTCCCCCCTCGGCGAAGTCGCAACATTGGCCACATGGGGTAAAAAAATTGCCCAAAAATAGCTTTTACGACTAAAATTTCCAAAAATTGTCCGGCGTCGCCGGAATTTTTTACTTAATCTTACTATTGTTCTCTAAAAAACATTCGAAACGCATGTTTTCGCCAAAAAATGCTGTTTTCTGCTAAAAACGGCAAAAATAGCTTAAAAATCGCTTTCAAAGGTACCCCTAAGAAAAATCGCTCTCACAAGGGGTACCCAAATTTGCTTCCACAAGGGTCAGTGAAATTTGAGCTCCCGTTCAGGTATGTTATCCTCCCAAAACACACATTTCAGATCAGGAACTTGACGCCGTGCACGAACTGAACCTTTTTCTACAACGCTGATACATTGTCACCTGAGTCCCCACCAAGAACATGAATATGTGCATAGATTAGATTTTCTACAGTTTGTTGTAGGATGCAAAAGCAACAGACCTCGTTTTAGCTAAAAGGTGGTTTTTCTTGTTTTGCCAGACAAGATGACATTACTTCAAAAGTAATACTATTACTACGTATTCGAAGAACTTAATACAAAACTGCTTGTTTGACTTCTAGGTCCGATATATGCCATAATCTCGTCATCTATCAGCTTTTTCATTCCATGCACTGTGATGATACTAACATATTCCCAACTGTATTTCACTGCACGAAGGCATATATTAATTGCACAACAGCAGTATCGATGTGTTGCATCGCTACTGCTGATCGGAGCGCCTCAAGCCTGGCGACGTAAAAGCATCGGAACAATCAAGGCAGCTGAGACGAATCCTGGCTCGGACAACAAAGCTCGCCGAACCATCGGAGTAATTATGGGTGTTTTCATTTGCTGTTGGCTTCCATTTTTCATGGTAAACATTGTACAGTCCTTTTGTAAGTGTGTACCCAGCTATGTGTTCAAAACTGTGACCTGGATCGGCTATGCCAACAGTACTGCAAATCCGGTAATTTATTCCATTTTTTCACGAGATTTTCGACGCGCATTTCAGAGGATTTTGCTCTGTCAATCGGCAAGAGTTCAGTACTGGTCCTCCAATGGTCAAACGATGGTATCTATGGCTCCGTTGTCCAGGAAGAACTCTGCTAATGCTTCACTAATAAACTGTCGTAAAAATTCGTCGTTCAAGTTTAACGGCGAAGACCACTCGGTGAGATCAGCGATGGCAGGTTTGCCAGAAAATGAAAAGTACTATGGAAGTTGCTTGGTGTAAAACATATACAGTATGTGCGAATTATATCATTTTAGTATTTTTGTATCTGTATGTGCAGAACTGTAGCCGATGTTGCTTTGACTGTCGCTGCATTCCTATAGTAAACATGGCTTGCTTTTTGTGAGAAATGTTCAATACAGTAAGGAAATTCGACATGGGAAAAACTAGGGAAACAAAGATTAAAATCTTTAAAAGGGGAAGATTTAACTGCGAAAACACAACACACAAAGTCTTATTGGCGTAGAGGTAGAATTTTGATTTTGAGAGTAGGCTAAAATAAACAAGAAAGATTGGAAGTTCCTGAAGAGTATGTGAATTTGAGTTCTTACTAATTATTTCAGAACTCGGCGATATATACTCTGTTTCAGACAAACATCTCAAATTAGAAATTTCAAATACAACAAACAGTTAAAGTAATTCATGCCCACGGGGAACGACGTGGAACCCCTCAATTTCCTCCTATAAACCAACCTCTAGTATAGTCCTCCTGAGCAGGTAGACCTGTGATAATATCACTCGACGCTGAACTCAATTAAATGAGACACTTTATCCGGTAGTTTCGGAAAATTTGCTTATTGTACATTTGCAGATGGCTAATTTTCAAAGCTAGGGTTTCTGCATAGAAGGAAGCTAGCTTAATTTGGCAGTCAGGACTTTCGCACAGGAGTAAGAAAGAAAGTAAAATAGAATAATTTCAATGGAATTCTACCACACTGCTGCGGATATCTCACAAATCACTCTCATTTAGAACCTCCATCCCCCGCGCTGTTGCCAACACATAAATTAGTAGGGTGAAAGTCCCTCATTAATAGAGCTCAAGTAAAATTAGTGGTAAAACGAATAATTTCGGCAAGAAAAATGGATAACGGCGGGGACCCCTACTTTCAGACTACGGTCCCCGGCATGACCTTAGGACCGACTGCGGATAAAGCTACCCGCCTGAGTGTTGGAGACTTAGCAATCGCGAGAGCGCATGACTACCCCAAAAATGGGGAGCGGAGATACAATGCTGCAGCACAACAAATTTTTCCAGGTACTTACTATAACCCTTAAAGAATAAGCACAACAAACATGCAGTATACAGCACACCACAAAAACCAGAAATACCAGTATTTGTGGGAGTGCGAGAGGAAAGGATATCATTAGGTTCCGCACAATAGCGCCAAGCCACCTCAGCCAGCAAACCAGGATCAGCCAACGCGACCAAAGTCTGTGAAAGCTAGCAGGACCACCGGGTACGGCCGGCAAAGGAGGCAGAGGGCATCTCAAAGTCAAACGCCGGGGGAGATTGGCCCAGCTAACACATTATTACATTTAATTTCACACAACACATGTATTTACATTTGAATTTGTTAGAATCCTTGTCATAAATAAATAAATAAATAAATAAACAAATAAATATATATCCTTATTGGCTACCCTATGGAGACCAATTTTCCGTATTGACTGCTCTATGGGGTCCAGATTCCTCTGTGGCGTGGCCCCATAGAGAATATATTTCAGTTTAATGCAGTGTACTGTCCTGCAATGCACTGTCCATACATATATGTTAATCTTACGGCTAACTGTATGGACTAGGGGGCTGAGTGATTGCAGGCTACTTGACCTGCCTAAATCTAGCGAATAAATTCTACCTACCTAACTGCGATCACAATTTCCAGGCTACAATGACTTATTGGCCCGGAGGCATACAGTATTCCGAAACACAAAATACAATAAGGATAATATAATATAATATATAATATATAATATAATATAATATTAATACAATCATAAATACTCCGGGAACGTACCAATTTAAACCACCAACTATACACCAAAAAATCATAGAGATATTTCAACGACACAATTTCTGAATGAAAATCACAAACAACAAAGTCAATGTATAGATCCTGAAAGTTTTCCTGTTATATTCTTGACATATTTGTTTGAGCAGGACCTCCTGCCAATAGCACCGGGACCTCCTCAGACATGTGCATGAGGGAGAGTTCTGGGGGGTGAGGTCCAGATCTCGGGGGGGGTGAAACCCCCCCCCCCCAAACCCTCCCCAAGCACATGTATGGACCTTCTGCCAGTGCAACCAAGACAAAAACCAACCAGAAAATACCAACCAGAAAATAACCACCAAGACAGCACAGAACCGCTGGAACAAGCCCAACGGACAAAACCCACCACAGCAACTGTAACCAATCACAGAACCAGGCGTAACTGAGATGAGGCGCCGACTCATCAGGAAGGAGGATATGGAAGAAACTAGGACAAAAAACAAATATAAGTGTGTGAATCGACAACGTTTTTAAACACAGTGAACAACAGAAAAACTACAGAATACTAACAAACTAAACAGTCATGAAGGAAAATAGGCAGAAATACGAACCCCGGGAATCCTTATCCCGCGATAAGGATTACTGACAGTTCCCAATCAAATGTAGAGTACTGTGTGTGTACCTCTATAATAAACTGTGTCGGACTTCAATAAATGATAGCAAGTAAGAGCTCAGTGTGTGACATCCAGTCCTAGCCAAAAGAGAGAAGATACAAGAGAACTGTAAATTAGCGAGTAGATTAGCGTAGAACCACTTGCAAGCCCTAGACGACCGTTCCCTAAGCTAATAAACCAAATACCGCTAAGTTTCACTACACAAAATACACTTTCCAACTTTAGAGTAAACATACAAAATCGATAGAAGCTACAAAGGGAGCACGACAGCAGAATCCAAAGAACACAAGGGAGGGCGTTACCCGCTCCCGTACACCTAAACTTTACCGTCGTCTCCTACCCAACTAACCAATCACCCAACCCCAAAGCTGATGACACTCCAACTGCGTGAAAACTACACTTTCTCTTGCTTATATATACTTTGTGCTACTGGCGTAGCTAGCCTAAAAGAAATCACTTTTACCATCCACGAATAATACATTTGTCGAAATAGTTCAAGGTTGTACGATTTCATCAAATAGAATATACTTTAGGTTACGCATATGAAGATAGCACTACGAATACTTTTTAGTGTTGAGCTGCTGCGCAGCCAACTATCAGTGCCCTAATGGGTAATATCCCACAAAATACCCCCTCTTTTCCGCCGCCGGCCCCCCGCGCGGCGATCAATACGGGTGCCACAAAAATTAGACAATGATAAAACTGGATTACATTCGTTCTGGAGCTCCAAGTAGTAGTTTTAGAGATAATACAGACTGTTAGAACTAGCTATAGTAAAAATGTAGCCAAACGATCCCCATTTGCCTGCGAACTACGCGGCTCACAGACGAGTCCGGGCTGACACTTCGGACTTGGACTGGGTAAAACTGTGTCGGCTGTGACCGAAACTAGACACGAAACCAACTTAGACAGACGAAACAAACATACAAAACGAACGACTACACGAAACGAAACTATTGACGACTTTTGCTGAACACAAACAACTACGTAAATTTTGAAAACAGTACAATAAACAAACACCCGTATGGACCACCACGCGCAAGGCCGAACAGACAGAAAAGACAGAATACAATGGGGACACTACCCACTAGGGAACCCGTCTCAACAAATACAAACCCCGCGAACATCCTATAAGAAAAACAACAAGTACAATCACTTACTAGCGGTTTATTATGCGTTACAAGTAGTAGAAAATATAGAAAAAAATAAGGCAGGTATGTTAAGGCAAAATTAGACATGGCAAAACGTGGCCAACACGTAAAAATTAGCTACCAAAGAGAAATAATCAAAACAACTGAGGGAGCGCCTAATCAAAGAATCAAAACTAGTGGAGAAATTGAAAAGGTGCCCTCCCCAGACAACAAGAAAAAGATAACCCCCAGCTGTAAGATATAGAAATACAAAAATGGAATGAAGGTTCACAACAAAACACATCAATGGGGAAACCGAGCGTCCGAGGCGTGCACAAAACCCACAACTTCATAATGGGAGCATCAGGACAGTTCTAGCAGACACCGGGAACAGACCCGACCAGAAGAAAGTCCAGATGGAGAAACCTAGGCCAGACAAAAAGCAGACCAGACAAGACCATTGGCCACAGACAGCCACACCGGAAAGCCGACTCAATCTCGGTCAAACCCGTAATAGGAGGTTGGCCAGACCAGGAGAAGGCCAGAAAAGTAACCGGGATACGATCAGGACCCGGTAAACAGTCAAAGGGCCAGGCCAGACCCAACAGAAAGACAAAGGCCAGGATCATTGGCCCAACCCAAAGATGGAAAAACCAGGCCCCAACAGAAAGGGCATGAGACCGGATATCGGTCCAAAGTACAGTGGAGGCAAATAGAGCCACCTCCTTAACCAGTCGGACCCAGTCCAGATATTGACCACAACAGAAACAGTTCGCCGCCTGAGATACCGGTCATTACAGTCCGGGCGAGAGTCCAGATGATCCAGAACAGTAACAACATGGTCCAGCTCCCGTTCAACATCCATCGTGGGGCACGCCTGGCGCAAAATGGGGGTGTGGGGACCAGTTACAACAAGAATACCATCATCTAAACACAAACAAAAATTAAAGTAGTAAGCATAAAGCACGGTAATTAAAGACTCAAACAAAATGCCACGGAATAAATGCAAGAACAAAGAGAGCACGACAGCAGAATCCAAAGAACACAAGGGAGGGCGTTACCCGCTCCCGTACACCTAAACTTTACCCTCGTCTCCTACCCAACTAACCAATCACCCAACCCCAAAGCTGATGACACTCCAACTGCGTGAAAGCTACACTTTCTCTTGCTTATATATACTTTGTGCTACTGGCGTAGCTAGCCTAAAAGAAATCACTTTTACCATCCATGAATAATACATTTGTCGAAATAGTTCAAGGTTGTACGATTTCATCAAATAGAATATACTTTAGGTTACGCATATGAAGATAGCACTACGAATACTTTTTAGTGCTGCGCTGCTGCGCTGCTGCGCAGCCAAATATCAGTGCCCTAATGGGTAATATCCTACACAAAATAAACTAATGTGAATGCCCAAATAAAAATTCAAATAAACCAATTTTAAATCAAATACATAAGAACTAATAAAAGAAACGTTTACGACTGATTCCGTGGGAATCCGCTGGAAAAGGCGGTGAGGTCCAGATCCAAGGACGGATTCCTAAAGACGTCTTTGCCCAAAAGATGCCCCAGAACCATCCAGCCTTGACCTGAACGCCACCGACGGATCCAGCAGATCCCATCCTGGAGCACTTCCAAAATCAACTGAAAATAATACAAATGTAAAGTGCAAAGTGCAAAACCTTTAAAGGTGCAAATATTTTAATCATTTTTGGAACGAAAAATTGGAGGAGTAGTTACCCCCTCTTTTAAAACGGAAAATCTTTAAAAAAATTTGATCAGAAGCCTTCGCCTGACTTGACTATGGGTCAACTGATCTAGCCAGGCACCCAAGATTACAGGTTGGTCGATCCCGATTAAAAGCTCAAAACCTCAAAACTTCAAAAGCTACTCATATGTACACGGTCGCTATTTTTATGGAAATTTGGTTAACGGAGAACGAGATTGCTGAGTTCGTGTTGAGTGTGTGATTTTGAAGCTAACGAAATAAATTCAAACAAACGTAAGTTTGTTTCGAGGACAACCTAATTTCATAGAAAAAAAAACAAAAATGACCGTGTGCAATATATTTCCACATCCCCCACAACAAACCTCTAACCTTGGCGGCTTACTCCGGATGATTTGGTCTAACTTGGATGTCTTTCTAGGAAATGAAAAGTAACCGAAAATGTAACTTCCCTCCGTAAATATTGGCTAAACTAATTTGGCTAACTAATATTACAAAAATGACGAAGTTCTAAATTGCATAGTAATTGTGAAGTTCTTAGACTTACTTACAAACAAGGAAATTTCCACAAAATTGAATCTCTTGAAAACGCGCGCCCTCGCCATTCGCTATTCTCTATTCCAGTGTTTACAAGATCACTTCTATACCTTTTCATGCATGAAATACCATCCGAAAACACTGCACGAATAGTCAACACATCGGCCAAGTTGGTCAAAGTTTTTGACAGGAGAAAAATTTAGAAACTCCTTCCTACAAGTATACCTTATAGCACGGCTCTGCGTGCATTCAGAGATTTATACGAACGCCGTGCGGGGAGCTCCTAGGGTGTGGCACGAGGGCTTCCCGTGCGACGCTGCACAACTTTCTGAATGCAAGCAATGTCAACTTTACAACGAAACAAGCTACGAATGAAGCTTGCTACTAAACTAATGAAACCTGATTCTGTGATGCTGCAGCTGAGAACATACGTTCAAGCAATTTTTAAGGAAACCTGGCAGTAAATTGTTGCGGCTGGGAGGCCTCTTTTTAGTTGCAGCTTGTCTAGGTTGGAGTTCAGCTGCGTACACTTCTGCGCTATGCCGGTCACTGCATGGCGCAGCACACTAGTTTAGGTTCGGGCCTCCCAGCGCGCACCGCGCGGATAAATAACTGCAACGCTTTAACTGCACTGCAAAAGTTCTCTGTAGCGTACACTCAGCTATATATACGCACGCAATTAACATAGGAAAAGGGAGAGTGAGTTGTATAACCATGATTCATCTTGCGAGTTTTCAGTAATTTTTAAAAATGTAGCACGAGAAGCACTTTCCAAAGATCAGGGTAAATTAATAATTTTGCTTCTGGGGAAGATACGGACACTGTTCATCCAAGAATGCATCGCAGACACATTTGCTTTAATCAGCAGCTCACAAGATCCTACATCGATTTATATGCCCTTAATATATATCGAACAGAATCCTGGGCTTTTGTGTACTGTGTGGGGACCACGATATAAATTTGACCTTTTCACGGCCCATTGCACTCAATTAAGACAAGTTCAATTTGAGTTTCTTTGGTCTGCCTTGCAGAACAGGTCAATTTTAGGTCACACAAATGTACTTCTATTTTGGTCCCCACAGAATTCCAAAAGTTACCGTAACAAGTGCAAATGTCGGACTTACTTTAACAAATAAGAAATGACTTAATGCCTGACTTACACTTAATATTACATGTTACATGTTAACTTGCATGTTAAAGTTACAACTTTAGCTTTGCTTATGCTAAGGAGAAGCTGAATCGAAAAACGGATTTAGCACCCTAGAAAACCCCTGTATGCAAGTTTTTAGCAAAATTTTTTCAAAAAATTTTCGGTTCTCCTTGGTCCGCCCTTACCAAATTAAAATTTAAAATTTTTAGATTTTTGAATTCATCAGCCTCCAATATGCATCCATACAAAATTTCGAAGTTATTAGTTATTGGTCAAAAAAATCAAAAGTTAGGGCTCGGGGGAAAGCGCGTATCTCTTTAACTATTCCCTCCTCAACTCGTTTAGGGGGGAAACAGTTAAATTGGGGCCATGTGTTAAGATGTATTTAAAGGTTGTAATAAAGGTCATAGAAGTTTCCTGGGTGATTCAGACCTATTCTTAATAACAAATAAGATAATCTCAAGCTAATTCTTAAATTTAGTATGTACAATGAACTAACTAATGCATACGTCTTAAATAATTCAAGAAAGTTAAAAATTAAATACTTTTAAAATTCAGAATCTTTAAAATTTCACTTTTTTAAAATTTTTAGAAAATTTAAAGTCTTTAGCTACAAAATGATTGATTTGTTGTCAGCTCCATTTGTGCATATTAATCTTACGGTTACTTTAATACGAGCTTCTGTACATTTTTCAATTTGGGGGAAGGCAAATAGTTAAAGAGATCCGAAAGCGCAAAATATGTAATGAACTGAGTTGGATTAAATGAGAAATTGGCTTGATTTGATTCGATTTCAAGAAATGGGGTCGTATGGGGTCGTGTTGGGCTGCTAGGTTCAGTTACACGGAAGGTCAGCGCGTTTGTCTGATTAGACAAACTTAGGTACCAGATTCCCGAAAGGTAGTTTGCCAAAATCGGGGATCTCTACAGCCAACCTGTTAGGGGTATAGTCGTGAGTTCGTTTAGATAGGGGTCGTTAGGTTGATCGCAGCAGGATTCAATCCAACAAGGTGATCGCAACAGGATCGTCTTCAGCAGCAAGATCGCAACAGGATCTGATTCAGCAGCAAGATCTCGACAGGATCTAGTTCAGCAATGAGATCGCAGCAGGATCTGACTCAGCAAGGCTGTTCCTAACTAAGTCTGGATGAGTACACAGTAATTTATTAACAAACGACAAGGTTAGATATGCTTTGAGAATAATAACGGTAATGACAGCAAAATTATCAAACAGGGGTCACTGGACAATTAATATTCACTGCAATTATTAACAAGATCAAAGTACAAGGTACCAGGGTTGCCAACTCCTTTGATAGATTAATACTTTTTAAATTGACCGATATTAGGGGAAGACTAGTTATTAACAATTCGAAGACGGATTCTTTCTTTCTTCCTTCTTCTCTTACTATAACTAACAGGGACTAAGTTTCACTCTAACTTAACCTTGGGTTCCTCTTCTTCAGGTATTGATTATAGGGTACTGTCAGGTACAGTGTGTACGCGTGAGTTGTGTATGTAAAGTTAGCTTCCTTATCCGTCTACTCACAAAATTAAACTGAACAACAGTTAACTGATAATTAATTAAAGTTAAAGATATAACACTTCTGTTCCGGGAATGGGTGAGCGGGCTTAGATCTGGTATTAAAGACTCTCAAGGAATCCCACAGATCTAAGGCGGCTATCGGACGGTGGAGAGTACAAACACAGGGGTCGGTCTAGGCGGGGAGTTACCAGGAGATGCCCGAAATATAATTAGTATAAATTAAAATGATAAGTTTAATAAGTTCTTTTCTTTCGGCTGACTTCGCTGAATCTAGACACGCGCTTCTGAGAGACTGGTTAGGATTAGACCTAAGCCAGAGACCGGGGAGCCTGAGCTCCCAGGACGGAGAGAAGTAGAGCAATTGGCAAATTGAACATGATTAATTATTTTTAAGAATAGGTTTAGGTAAGGCTTCAACAATGTTCAAACACGAGTAGGTTTCAGTGGTTCCCAATTCGATCCGGTGCCAGAAATGGTCTCTGCCTTAGACTCTAAACTCCTGAGTTCATATAGTGTTCAGCAATGTACCTTCCAAAACAACGGTTCTGATGACTGACAACTGATTCGGATCACACTGATACAACTTCTGATTCCAAAATACTGACTACTGATTTGAGCTACTGACAAGGAACGACGCTTCGGACTGATCATCCACTGATACTAAATGATCCACAGGCAGATCGCTTCTCCGACAGATGAGCTCCTCTGGATCACCTGAATCAAATGGGTTAAAACCCATTAGAACAGGACACAAGTGCGGGATTCAAACCCAGCAACTATTACTCACTTTAGATGGCTTTCTGAGGTAAAAGTTGAACTTCGTAAATTTTAAGTAACATTTGGCCAAGACAATTGAAAGTAGCGTGTTTTTAGGCCAGTTTACAGTTAGGACGGACTTAGTAGCGCGTTATTGCTTTGGGCACAAACGGATTTTAACCAAATATCAATTTCTAGGCGATTTTCTGCTATATAGTGCAGAAAATCGCAGGTACAACACGGTTCTTCCGTAGATATTTGGTTTACATTGATTAAACGTGAAATGGGAGTTTTGGGCATTTAGTGAGCAGGAAAGCACCCGTTTCCTGCACGAAACTGACATTAAGCACAAGACATTCGCTTTCTTAAACTTATTACTTTTCTAAAATTCATTCGAAGATGGTTCAAGAAGATTTCTAAGTCATATCTACAGGTTAACTTTATTATACTTATTAGCTATCATTAATATAGTTTTTGGATACTTACGTACTATTATTTACAATGTGTGCCATTCGATTCCGTTGTGCAGTTCTAGATGTTGGTTATTAGGCGTACTTCAGTATTGGCGACCGCCACTGCCAGGGAGTATCTGACGGTATCACAGTTAACTTTTAGAGTTGTAAGTTGACATAAAAAGTTTGAGCAACGGCCATGGTGCTTGTTACAAAACTGCAGAGTGGACCGAGATTGGTTGTTTCATTAACAAGTACAATTGAGGGCAAGCGCTGTTGTTCAGTGCTGCTTTTCCTGCAGCACTGAACCTTTAGGAACAGAATTAGCACAGGACCTTTTAACATTCTCGATAGGGACCTGGCATAAAAGTTTGGCGAGTTTTAACCAATATTTTACGGAAAATTACCAACTAGAACACATTTGACCGTTTGGTTGTCATGAACGCGTGAGGGCACGAATGGCACAATCCTAACTAATAAGTATTCATACAACCTAGCATATTTGCAAACGAACCAGCACGAAGTCCTTATTTGCGATTCGTCCGCTCCTTGAGCATAGGACTACCTACGCGGACGAATCGAGGACTACTTAGTAGTTAAAGCCCATTCTGGGAGTCCCCGTGACTCTGAATTAAGCTCACTACTTGGTTGGCATATAACGCGACACGACAATAGACACCTGCTCCTGCTGGTTGACATTCACACATTCTTTTTGAACATCAATCGGTAGACGGACATTCGGACACTTATTCGCAATCACACAATCTCCTACCTAAAAACGGGAATTCTATTATAGTACCGGACGCACGAATCCCATGCACCCGATGGGAATCGACATACCGTTGGGTTTTGGGGCAATCCATACTGTTAACGTTTTTAGACCCATTAGGATTCTGTTCCTTAGATTGATAACCCCAATTTTAATAATGACTATAATTTGGGTAATTATTACCGATAGTTGCAATCAATACTTCGAAGTGTTAGATTGATAGCGTTCTGGATTATCCCAATTTTGCAATTCACGTAACTAACAGACATTCAGCTAACCCAATTAATGCCCTAATGATGGTCGAGAAACGTGATTTGACTGCTAATTATTGTTGAACAATAGTTGTTAACGTAAGAATGAGAAATATTAATTTGAAGCTGAGGGTCATTAGTTGGGCAGTTTCTTAACAACATTTATACGAACGTGGCAATCCTCACAACCCCTATCGTACAAGGGGAGTTTCCGTGAGTTGCCGCTCAGTTAATCAAAACATTCATTCATCAGACACTCGAAACAGCATACGAAACAGACATTCAAGATTCATTCAAATCATGCATTTCTGAAACTTGATTGACTTCGGAACCTCACGCTCCATGAGGGGTTTACCCGAATAATCGCCTTACGTAAATTTAGAAACACATTCACACCCTAGCAACACATTCTTCCAATACATATCTAACTATTAAAAATACAAATTACTTAACTAAGCCCTAGTTCTATGTGCATATTTGACTATGAACTTTAAACTTTGTTGCGCTCGGATTTGGCTATTGCAATTCCGCAGAATTGCTTTGTAAAAGAAATTTTGTGAAAAAACTGGAACTTGGAAGTTTGATGAAACTTTGTATAAAGTTTGAAAGAAAGCCCGTGAGTAATAATTGCTCGGCAATTATTACTAACAACAAAGTTAAATTAAACTAAATACACAATTAACTGAAAGCTACAGAAAGCTGAGGAAGCCGGCCATTCCTCTCAAAAACTGCTTAGTGGTTAAATGATTAAAAGTAATATCAACTCATAGTTTTAGGATTGATTTAAAATGACCTGTACGATTTTGATACCTAGCAATTTAAAAGCCGACCTAACGCTGAAATTAAGACACAATACAGAACTGTTGTTTTAAAACAATGCGTTGCCTTTTATAAAAGTCATGGCCGGCAACTCCTAGTTGCCGGCTGTGGGGAGAACATTTCTACTGACTAGCTTATTAGTATCAGAGCCGTAATTAAGGGGCTCCCTAGCTCAAAACTCAGAAGTTAGGCCCCACTCAAGATCCCGTTAAATCTACAAAAAGAAACCCCAAAAGTGACAACTGAAAGGCAGAAAAAGAAAAGGACAATTTTGTCGCGAAAAGAGTAATTTCTGGTTTGACTAGAAAGACGAAATGTACAACAGAAAAGGCGACAGAGGCACGTTTTTATCCTCTGTTTAGAAATCATAAACTAATAGCGAAATAAAGGCGTAATGAGAATTAAAATCGGCTCGAAAGCCCGACATGCTATGAAACAGAAATGTGGCCCAAAGGCCCAACATGCTAGCAAACATAAAATTGGCTATAATATTGCGAATACCGAAAAGTTGGGGCTCTGGGGCCCAAAATAGCGAGAGTGCTGGCCTTCTGGCCGTGGCTTGGATTTTAAGAACGATGGCCATTTGGCCTTAAAACATAAAAAAGGGGCCCATCGGCCAAAAATACAAGCATACACAAAATTGGCCAAAGGGGCCACAATACAAAATCCTATTTTTTTATCCTAGATGGCAGTTCTAGGCCGGACATAGAAGGTCCATGTGGCCACTCAAGTTGTTAGTGTTCGGGTATTAGCTCAGTTTTCCTCTCTGGCCCAAGGGCCAGAGAGATCCCTAGATTTTTCTGTAGTTGGGGGTGTGTACTGCTATATTCCCATGTCACACCAGTGACACGAGAAGCAGTACACGGGGGAAAGAGGGACATTTTAGCGGCCGCTCTCGGCCGTACCTAGACGAACACTGACTAGAATTTTGAAAATCGGCGGCCAAGGGACAGCTCGTTGACAGCCGGTAATAAAAGCGGCTTTCTTTAATTTTGAGGGAAACTTCTAGAAGTTTCTAGAAGCTTCCCATGTTTTGTATGTGAGATCCGGGCTCTTTTCGGCCCGGAGACCAGGTGCGGGGTCAGATTAATGAGGTTTGGGAAATATAGCCCACAACTGGTCCCTTTTTTGATGGATTTCGGGGTCGAAACTTGGGCGAATTTTATAAAAGTTTTGGGTTTACACGTAAACGCAACCAAAGGGATAGGTGATAAAATCGCGGTCTAAACTTGCTCAAAAATTAACGAAAAGCTGTGGAATTTAGGCCAACCTGGGCCTATATAATACGAGAGAAATGTTAATAATTTAAATGGAATCGGAAAATTGGTTTGTTAATATTAAAATTATTTTAATATTCCTTTGTTCTCGGCCCCTCACTCTTGAGTCTCGCCTGGACTCTTGGCCGAGAACAAAGCGTGCCGGTCATTTGTCTTCGGCAACAATTGTTCCCTGCTACTGGAAACTCCTTGTTTCCAACAAGTCGAGAGCAGGAAAACGACGGCCAAAAAGGAAAATAAAAATGGAAAAAAGATGAAAAAATATGCACATAGATATTTTTACGTAAGTTCTAACTAACTAAGAATTGTATTGTTAACTTCTACGTACTTAACTACCTAGGTTTGGTTTTCTTTTCTTTTAATTTAATTTATTTTTGAGGCCACTAGGCCCCCTACGAACCAATAGGATGTAGAAAAGGTGTGTACTAACTCTCCCTTCGAGAGGCAATTCTCCTGCTGGACTAAAGGCCAGCCCAAAGTTCACGAAAGGGCAACCTTCCAGACAATATGACTGGAGTTAACACAAAGGTTACGTAAGTCTTAGTTAAGTTACACCCAACTTTTGAAATACTAAAATTACGAAATGACAAACATTTTACTAAAACATTTTTGACCATAACTTTCTTAATATTGGGAGTTGAGAAATAAAATTTACATTTTTGGAATCAGCGTCGAATTGCCTTTCGATTAAGCCCAAGTTGTGTTTCCACATAAAATTTTGATTATTACGTAATAATTACCTAATTAACGCTAATTAACACTAATTAACATGTTTAACTCATATTAAGACTAATTTAACCTAACTGATTGCTAAAAAATGGGAAATTAAAGCCAAATAATGTCAAACATGACTACCTACGTCTAAATACGGTTACCTATGCACTTGTAACTACATATTATTTGCTGATTAAGGATAATTCCACATAGTAACTACCGTATACCAATGAACCATCTTCGTATGATTGAATTTGACAGTAAAATTGAGATTATTGTTTGCAAACAGAGGGAAATTACACATTTTTGTGGGTGATATTAGGACCTTTTCTTCGAGTTTTGGGTGGTCGGTAAGAATATGCGAGTTGACTAAGATTGGGTACTAATGACGAGGCACCAGCTCCTCATTAAAGTGTGAACTTTTGCAATTATTATCTGTTCAGGGATAACAAGATCCAAGTGAAAAGGCACCCGCTTTTCACAGGGAGGCAATATTAAGGGATTTCCTTCCAAACTACCTAACTGACTAAGATGTGTATTAATTTATGATGCTGTTCTTCTTGTATTAATAGACCTGACCTTATAAAGCGGATTTAACCAATCTTCCCTTTCATTCCTCTAAGAATTGGTTATACTTTAGAGATTGGCAACCCTGTTCTTAATTACACACAAATACAATTACAGCTTGGACGTTCATTCAAGAAACTACGATCATGGCAATCTTTAACTTAGCCCACTTTCTGAGATCTTTCTTAGCCTTTTTGAGTGATCATTGAGCAAATCCTTCTTTTTGGACCAATTCTTCAAAATCTGATTTTTTATTTAACCAATTTCATTACAACCTCCACCGGAAAAATGGGTAGGGTTTTGACTAGGGGGGAAGACCAAAAACAAAACGATTCCTCCATTTTCTTATTCCCAGCTTCATTAGCGAATTACAATCGTTCATTCAACAGTACCATTAAACATTCACGTCATTCTTAAGACGGATAAGGGATTAAATTATGCTTGCTTCGCTCTATACCTGTTTTCCGTGAATACCCTTTTCGACTACACTACAATTACTAACGATCGTTACTATTACCATCTGCATTATTCCTTCAATAGACTTTGGTGGGGTCGACCTTCTGTGGGTCCGTTCCGCAGCCACCTTTCCTAATTTGCATATTCCTTCTAGTTTCTTACTTCCTACTTCAGGTGGGGTCGACCTACTATGGGTCCGTTCCGCAGCCACCTTCACATCTTCTTAGCCTTCCTCGGCTCTTCTAGACTACTTATCTCTGTTCCAACTCTAAATCCTACTTCTTTCTTGGAGCTCACCCGGCTCCGACAGCATCAAACAACTCAACCAGTTTCAAGGTACCTTACATCAAGGAGGGTTTGTTTCCCAGAGCGCACCCGGCTCTTACAGCATTTCGAGTAGACTTCGTACATTCCTTACTGGTAATTATCCTTACTTTCTTAGAGCTCACCCGGCTCTTACAGCTTCGGAAACCTTAAGATTAAATATCGGTCATTCTGTTTAATGTTCCCGTCTTCATATAACTGCAAACTAACATCATCATAACTTCTATCAAACACAATATCAACTACAATCTAACAGCAGTACCTCTAATAACTCAGTTCAGTTTCGTCTACAAAATAAACCTTGCTTGGATTCGATTACCAAATTATGTTTTTTACCATCTTTCTAAACAGTGTCTTTCTGAACTCGAAACTCATTCCATTACTTCGTCGTACTATAAACCAGGATACCGATAATATACGCACAACACAACAGGGAGCATCAGACAACACAGGCTACTATAACAAATCCGGTGCTTAGACTGGGGCAATGAGATGAATAATGTTCCAAAAATTCCTGAATTTCGCTATTAGATCTCTCCTAATACTTTGAACCGTCACAAGCGCATGGGAGTCACACAAACTAACAGTTAATCAATACAGCATAGACACGGCACATAAAGGTACACAAGAACGATATTTACAAACAGGCGCATCGTAAGATATGTCAGGAGATTCGGATCCTTACTGAGTATATATATACATCCAGCCTACTAATTTTGGGTGCCAACCGTCTCATTCAGGGTTTTAGGTTCATGACCAAAACTTCCACATGTCATACCAGTCAAAAGGACAGCAACGAACAAAAACTACAATGAGCTACTCTATACAAACAATGGCGACAAAAGTCTATACAAAAAGTCTATACAAAAAGACAAAAGTGAGCACTCTGTACAAAGGTACAATATCATAGAGATCAGTCATAATACCCTCTTTTTTTTGATTTTCTGAATGTAGTCGAATTTTTACAAATAGGTAATCTCTACACACATGTGAAATACCAAAAACGAGACATTATACAAATAAGTACACTTTACAAATAAAGCACAGTAAGTACAAAAGTACAAAAGCACAAAAAGTTAAACAAATAAGTACAAAAAGTTAAACAAATATATTTTTGATTTTTATGTATGTGATTTTTTTGTATATTTTCGAATATTACTTTTTATAGGTTTTTTTGGTATATTTATATTTACAAGATTTCATAACTGCACTGTTAGGGGAGTGTTAGAGGGGATATTCATAGTCTTCGTTGTCAGAGGGATAGGGGGAGTCCAGGAGGCAGGCCAGATAGTCCTCCATTTGCCAGAAGGTGATGGTGTCGTGGTTCGGGCACACTGGCAAGGTGAATTCCTTGGCCCCTTCGGAGGTGGCCTTAGCCATCTGAGCCTCATATTCTGCGTGATTCTTGGCCTGGCAGAAGAGACGTAGCTCTTCGATTTGCTCGTTATACTCCTGGGGAGGGATAGTATTGTCGTCGAGGCGATTCTTGAGGGCACGCGCCTCTTTGAGGATGGCAGCAGGCGTCTTGTCCTGCCCTTCGTTGAAGAGACGAGACGCAGGTGGCGTATTATTCTGCCATTCGATGGAGAAAAGGGAAGAGGATTGGGCGTCGGATTCGGATTCCTGTTCCTCCTGTTTTATATCCCTTTCCTCACCCTCTAAAAAGGCCTGGTTTGGGGACTTGGGGGGTGAAGGTGCTGAAACCTGGTCGTTCTTCAAGGTGGCGTAGCAGGCAAAAGGAACTTCCCAATCTGGACTGACGGTGGGGGCAAGGGTAGACGGAGCGCAGATGATTGGCCTATACCCTGGGTAGGGCACGGGATTGACAGGGGGGCAGGGTCCCGCCCGTGGGACTGGGGCTCGGGACCGATGAATCTGACTAGTATTTGTGGTGAGGGAATAGATACCCCACTCCGCGAGTGCTTCCTGCACTCGGTTCCGTTGCACTGGCAGGGAAGCAGATGCTCCATTAACCTCTACAGGGAGAGGTTCGGGCACGTAATCTCTTGATAGGGGGAAGTTGGCCATCTCTGTCCTGAAAACAGGTGGAAACATTAATGCAACAGATTAATGTTATAAGAATTCCAAAATGTGAGAACACTAATGCATCAGATTAATGTTGCGTCGTGCAGTGTGTATTATGTTGCACATCCTGACGTACCCAGTCATGGATATCCAACGATAATTCCGTCAACTAAATATCTCGAAGGGAGTTGCTAGCGCAGTTATGATTTTCATGATTTTATGATAAATGATTCAAAATTGTTCAGTTTAGGAAAGGCAGAAAAACATAAATTTCACGTTCATATACATTCCCAGACAGTAACAAAAAGCACAAACACATAGTGTAATATGATACAAATATCACAGCCAAATCTGACAACAGTTTTCTAATAGCGACGATATCTTTTGGGGGGAGGTCCGGAGAGGGACAGGGACATTAGAGACTGGACTGGGGGAGATCTCTTCTTTGGGAGGGGACGGCGCCGGGGCTTTTCTTGGGACTCGGAGTGTTTCGAGCGGTAGATGGGGGAATCTCGGTGGGGGCGTTTGCTGAGGTACACTGACAGAGGGACCCGCTTCAGTGAAGTAGCGGTCCAGGATTCCATCAGGCGCCGTTGGGACTCGGCGGTCAGGGCATACACGTGTCCAGTTGGTATGGCCACGGGGTCTTGGGGCCGGAAATGGGGACCATCATCTTGGAATGTGTAGCATCCCCAGATGAGTCCGGCCCAGGCTTCGTTCCGCTTCAGGGTCTTCACAGGGTCCACGCTGTTGGGCACGTAGACGATGGTCGGGAGGGCCCTGATCATGGGTATTGACTCCCGGTAGGGAGCCACATCAGTGACCTCATAGTGAAGCTTCATAGCTTCATCCAGATAAAGCTGGTTAGTAGCCTTATCCTTTTCTTCTTGGGTGTTTCCCTTTGGTCGGGAGGCATCGATTTCAGGGACGACGATGATCCGGGAGAGGAGGGGGCTACGAATGGCGGTTGCCACCCGTAGACAGCGGACAGGCGTGGCTCGCATGATGGGGAACATCAAGGGATCTGATGTTCCGGCGATCTCCTTGAGGACGGCCACAACCTGCTGATTTCGGAGGGCGCACCCTCCAACAATGGCAACGCGGGGGCGCACAGTGTAGATGCCCTCCGGGTCCTTTAAATAGACCCGGAGGAACTCCAGCAGCTGCCCAAGCATGTTGGCAGCTTCGTTCGATTCTGAGTGACGAGCAATGGTCTCGTCCATCTCCTTCTTGGAGGTCTGGGCTTCCATGATCCTGATGTTGAAGAGGGACTCGTAGACACCCCAGAAACGGTCCTTCGTAGCCTCCATGAGGCGCCGATCCTGGGTGGCCATCAACTCATCCCTGAACATGGGGATTGAGTATTTCGCAAAGAGGATACCCCCCATTAGGAGGGTCTTGAAGGGATAGTGATGCTCCGGGTTAGGGAGCAGGCGGATCAGGTTGATGTCCTGGTGGGACATCTGCTTGGCGTACTTCCCACTGTCACTTTTGAGGATCTTGTGGCCCACGGAGAAGGATCCAGTGAGCAGGGCCAAGATCCCCTGATAGAGGTTCTCGGCCGTATGGCCGTCTCGGTTCCAGTGCCGAATCATAATCGGCTTTCCTTCGGCATCCTTGCCCTTGACTTTGGCAAAGTTCGACAGCAGGGGGAAGTCTTCACAATCACTCCGGAAATAGAGGTGGTTTCCGGGGTGATCAGGACGGTAAGGGAGCTGGAAGAGGGATAATCTCCGGAGCTGTTCCAAGGAGCTGTGATGAACGGCAGCAGCGTTCAGGTTGTTCATCTTCTAAACAAAAATTAGCAATCTCACAGTCATGCTATTCAAAGGGGATATCGTGCGTCGCATCATTATTAGGCTGGAATTCGCTAAGAAATACCCATTTCTCAACTTGTGTCCATGTTTTGAGTTCATCAGACTCTCAGGTTGTCGAGGCTAGAGTTCACCTGACTCTGCTCGTGATTCGGTTCCGAGTTCAACTGACTCTACCGGCTGCTATCATACATCTGTTCCAGGGGTTTGGAAACACTGAGATGATACAATAATACAAAATACTAATACAAACAATTATATACACAATTTCCTGAGCTGGTTGACAAAAGTTACGATACTACTAATTATATACATAAAATATTCCACATAATTAACAGAAATAATTCTTATAGTTACATTTTGACATGCAAAGCATATTATTTGAACCTAAGACGGGGGAGATGTTATTCTCCGTTGGCAACCCTGACTTACAATATACCGCATTACTAACTACTAAATAAATACATTCCATATTTAAACATATCCTTACTGGTATCAATCTAATAATTATTAAGCCGACTACTTGAAACTTAATTGACTTACTAAAATACAAGAAACTGTTCCTTTATATATTACACGAAACTCACTTTTTGTTTTTATGCAAAACCTTTCTTCATGTTTTTGTGCTTTTTTGTATTATATACCTTTTTTTGTGATTTTCTTTGTTATGAATGTAGGAACTACTATTGGGAATATGATTAAGAGAAACGATTTGTTTTTAAATATAAGTAATTTAAATAATGTTTTGAGGTAATTAATTTGTAGTATTTGTAAAAAGAATAATTGGAAATGTGAAGCTCTTATGAGTGAAAGATAATTAGCTCGTTTTCCATCCCAATAATACTTTCTGGGGCGGGAACTTGCATAGAGTTCCCCCCCTTTTTTTCTCTGCATGAGATCGCACTATACATTAATACTGCCCGAAGGGCTTCTGTTGAGTTCGGCCAGACTTAAGAACTGAAGACCAGGAACGGATATTCTCCCGGGCTTGGGCGGCTGCTTTCCTAGGAGATCTGACTCCTTGGGGCTCTTGAGATTGGCTCGGAGGAGATGGCTGAAAGTCCTGATGTTCTTGTGACTGGCCAGTGGTTAGGGATGGAAAACTGGAATCTCTGATCCTTTGGGCGGAGGTGGGACGAAGAGCATAGGACCAAGATCTGATGATTTCGGGGTTAGTTGTGTGGAATGGCTTCAGAAGGCCCCTTTCGATATCTAGGACCAACATGTAATGGTTTTGGTTCACATGCCAAATATAGATTGATCTAGGGTCGGGGTCTATATCTGATCCCAGGAAGGCAGGAGTATGATTGGACCACATCCAATAGTTATCCTTCGGATTCACATAGGTTACAATCGGGGTATTCAGCATGATGGCAGCAAGGAAAATTTCCACCTCCGTGGCGAAGGTTCCGGGGCGTGAGATGACTTCTGGATCGTAGATTTTTGGTGCTTCCATTCGTTGTATAGCTTCCTGTACCTTAGGGTGATGATCGTAGTAGTCACGCATCAATTCTCGGACTGTGGGATGACGATGTTCACCACCATAAATGGCAGCGGCGAGTACTCGGTAGAAACAGTTCCCGTCTGGCCTAACGTCGAGCACCACGGTTGGGTAAGTAAGGGGATTCTCGTTACCCCAGTCTTGGAGGTGGGGGTTAGCGGTAATGGTAACATCTCCCAATCGGTTTGCCTGTACCTCAAGCCATTCATTGTTTATGGGAATCCAGGTCCTCACCACGAGGGTTTCAGCGATCAGTTCGGGGTCAGAAGTGTTATCTTCTAGGTCACTGTATTGATCAATAGGTTTCCTTATGTCTGGGGAGGGGGTCCTCCTTTTTCTTCGGGAGACACGCGATCTCTTTTCGGGTTCCGACCCCAGAGTCGGGGCTGTTGATAGGAGATCCTCATCCGAACTGATGTCGGCGTGGAGATTAGGGTCTCCGTCCATTTCCTCAGTCAATTGGTCTTCTGGAGATAGGGGGAGTACATGCGGCGCTGGAACAGGCTTCATTCGCCTGAAGTTTACTCTGTGTACTTGAGTCTTTCGCGAATTGGCAAGTCTGAGGTCGGCAACCGGCGGGTGTACGTCAATGATTCGATAGGGCCCGCAATAGAAGGGACGCAATTTGTGGCTCACGTTCTGGCCAGCTTTCTGGGGGGCTTGGACCATCACTAAGTCCCCGGGCATAAAGGCAATTTGTCGGACACCACGGTTATAGTTTCTTTCCTGAGTTATCTGAGCCGCTTGAATATGGTCTCTGGCATATTTCCAGGCTTTTCTTAATCCTTCCGAAACCTGGGCAACATAATCGGGGACATGATGCAGTTCAGCCGGGGCAATTAATTTATAGCTGTTGGGGAGGGTAGGATCCCATCCATGCACCAGA
Source organism: Trissonchulus latispiculum (assembly GCA_030248195.1). Classification (NCBI taxonomy): domain Eukaryota; kingdom Metazoa; phylum Nematoda; class Enoplea; order Enoplida; family Ironidae; genus Trissonchulus; species Trissonchulus latispiculum. Next base: position 38,751 of record JASAND010008965.1, on the reverse strand, counting down.
TAGAATGGGGTTTCTCCGGTTGAGGCATGAACGCTGGTGTTATAGGCAAAGGTGCAATAAGGAATCATTCTATCCCAATCTATATGTTCTTGTACGGTGGTGCGCAGCATGTGTTTTAGTGTACGATGCCAGCGTTCAATCTGTCCATTACTGCTCGGATTGTATTTAGTGGTTTCCACTTTCCTAACATCAGCGAGTTTGCAAATGGCCTTGTTCAGTGCGGAAACGAACTGGGCTCCTTGATCACTGACCAATTTGCGAGGGGCACCAAACTTCAAGAGGACATGCTCGACAAATACATAGGCGGTTACCAGGGCGGTGGCAACTCGGACAGGAACGGCCACAACATACTTGGAAAAGGCGTCTATGAAAGAGATTACATAACGGTGTCCATGGATTGAAGGTTTCCTCAGATCCATTATATCCACATGGATTCGGTCAAATGGTTCAGTGGGGGGAATGGTATGAAGGTGGGCATTCTTTCTTCGGTGGGGAGCTTTATGAGCCATACAGACTCGGCACGTGTTCACCCAATCTCGGACTGATGCCCACAGAGAGGGCCACCAGTAATTCCTTTGGATCCTTGAATGTGTGCGAGCGATTCCCAGGTGTCCGGCGAAGGGACTGTCATGGGCAGCCAGCAATATATGTTTCCGGAGAGGCAAAGGGACGGCCAATTGTCGATTAGTTTCTTCTCGGCTCTTCGTCAATCGATATAATACATCATCATCGATGATGAACTCCGTGGCCGCCGCTGCGATCTTTACAGCTTTGGTAAAATCAGTAGGAAGGATGTCTTGGACTAGGTATTTCTTAACGGCAGCAAAGAAAATATCATTCTCTTGCTGCTCTATAAGGTGGTCCCATATGGTATTGGTTAAGTAGAGGGGCCCTTCTATGGGGATATCTTTCCTTTCTTCGTATTCTCTAGAGGTAGCAGGCATTTCAGGTTGGTCTTCGTTTTCTGGGGGTTTCGATGCGAAAAATTCAGCATCCCAGGAACCTGATGACAGGGACCCTGGTCCGGGGTGACCAGGACTTTGGGAAGACACTGCTAGTTCATCCATGACAGGGTCGTTCTCTCTGTTTCCATTCCCTTGGGAAGGGGTAGAGTTGGAATCTACATGTCCTGGTTCGGCTGGAACGTCTTGCACTCCAAGGGATTTTCCTTCCTGGGAGGAACTTTGTAGGTCCAAATCCTTCCGCTCTTGAGCATTTGATAAGTTAACGGCGAGCTGAGTGCCTCTCCTGGGCTTTTGTACTGTACTGATGGCTTCTTCTGCTTCGGTCTCATTTAAGGTTCGAATACTGATGGAACGCATCCGTTCCGATAACTCGTCAACGCTATGTTCGCTGCCGGGGGCTTGTTTTAGCCTTTTTCGCGCCATCATAACTTGTCGTCCTGGTATTGGGTGACAGGCAATTAGACAATTGATCGCCCCAATAAGCCCATCGGCTACTTCGGGTTCCACAGGTGGGGTAATGACTCGGACATTCAGAGGTGGATTTAGTTTGGGTCCAGCGATGTCTCGGAAGAGTGGGTTTCTTGATAATCCATCGGCATTGCTATTATCCTTTCCGGGCCTGTGCCTGATGTCAAAAGTATATTCACTGAGTTCAACCCTCCACCGGGCTAACCGTGAATTCTGGGGTGGAGCGGTCATAAGCCATCGCAAGGCGGAATGATCAGTGACTACCAGAAATGGGGGACCTCCATACAAGAAGTGTCGGAAATGTTGTATTCCGAACTTGATGGCAAGACATTCCTTGTCATGTGTGCTGTAATTCTTCTCATGTTTCTTCAGGGACCTGGCAGCGTAGGCAACTGGGTGTTCTTTCCCGTCCTCTTGATCCTGTGACAGCACAGCGCCCAAGCCAAGGTCGGAAGCATCGGTATGCAGGACAAAGGGTCGCTCAATGTCGGGGTGGGCCAATACGGGTGCTTCTTGGAGGGCTTGTTTCAGGGTTTCAAAGGCCTTCTGGTGAGGGGCATGCCAAGTGAACTTGTTTTCTTTCTTCTTGAGCTGATAAAGTGGGCTGGCCAAGGATGCAAACCCCTTAATGAACTTGGCGTAGTATGCGCACATCCCAAGGAAACTTTCCACGTCCTTCACACATTTAGGCTGGGCGAACTCCTGTATAGACTTGATTCGGTCGGCCAAAGGCTCGACACCCTTTGCAGAAATAGTATGCCCCAGATACTTTACCTGCGTTTGTAGAAATGAACATTTCTCAGTGTTCAGTTTCAAATCGGCAGCTATTAGTCGGTCAAAGATTTCCTGCATGATCTCCAGATGTTCCCCAAAATCCTTCGAAAATATCAAAATGTCATCAATGTAGATAATACACTTCTTCCATTGTAGATCGCCCAATACCCGTTCCATACACCTTTGGAAATTACCAGGTGCCGATTTTAATCCAAAAGGAAGCACGTTGTACTCGAATTGTCCGTGAAAGGTGTTGAATGCTGCCTTCGCTCGGGATGCTTCATCTAGTTCGATCTGGTTGAATCCTTTGTTTAAATCCAAAGTACTGAAGTAATTGGCTCCTCTCAATGCGGCCAATATGTCATCAATCCGAGGTAAGGGGTAGATATCAGGCTGGGAAACCTGGTTTATACGGCGGAAGTCAACACACAATCTCCATTTTCCATTTGGCTTTGGAACATACAGCATGGGGGAGGCCCATGGACTCTGTGAGGGCCTGATAAATCCATGTTTCAGCATTTCTTTAAGTTCTTCTAGCAATGTTTCCCGTAGATGTACTGGCAACCGGTAAGGAGGGGAATATAGGGGGGAATTGGTTCCGGTATTAATAGAGGCCTGAAAGACTGAACACTTCCCAACGTCATAGGGGTGGTGCGAGAACACCTTTTCGTTCTTGATTAGGGAGTCGCAAAACTGATCAACCTCTTGTTCAGTCAAATCAGCAGTGGGACGTGGCATTTCCTTGAATACCTCGGGCAGTTCATCATATGTGAGAAGTTGACCTTGTTTTACCTTCGGGGTGACTCTGGGAAATTCCTCCTCAGAGTAATCCATGACATGATTCAAGTGTAGTACTCCTCGGCTCGGGGTACGGACGTAATAAAACTGACAACCATCTTCAGCGTCGTTTTCCAAATGATTTCTATCCGGGACCTGAGGGGTAACACTTCCAACGCACTCATTTGCGTACAGTCGGATGGGGTCTCGGGAGTAATTTTCCAGATATATAATGATATGCTTAGAATCCAACCTCACCCTGGCGGGGAGACAGGCTAGGGGACGATCAGGATGATGAGGAGAGTTGAACTTATGCGGATGAGGGTCAAAGTCTCCTTCCACGTTTAGAACCACATCAGGGGGAATCTCTACCATCGCATTGATTATTGCTCGAGATCTAGCAGGTAAGGTGAAATCCTCCATCAAGGTCACTCTGTAAGCTGTTTCCAAAGGGTGTTGTGGTGTAGATATGGGAATGGAGAAGACTCCAGGAGGATGTGTTGAGTGAATCTTGATTTCATTAGTATGAACAGAGATCTCGAAGGAGGCATGAAACTTGGCAAGGAAGTCTGTTCCAAGCAGGATATCTTGGGGGGCATTCTCACTAACAAAGAATGTGTGTGGTATTGGAGGATAGGTTGGGCTTCCAGGAAAGGTAATCTTGCCCTCAACTTTCTTGTCGATGTTCATTCGATGTCCGGTGGCGGATAAGCTCCACCTAGATTTTTCCAGCTCGATGGTGGGTAGTTTATGCCTTTTCACTACACTGTCGGATATGACGGTGATATTGGCTCCAGTGTCCAAAAGGGCTGTCAAGGTGACACCATGCAACGATATATCTATCAATAGCGGGGAAGCACTGGGGGATCGGTATTCCGACAAGTGTTCGGGGGGGTCCTGTATGCAGTAGATACGATCTCTGGGCCTTCTTCCGGATGAGGAGTCTCTCGAACAGTTATGTCGGTGCGGTGGCGGGGTTAGGGCTCGAGCTCCAGCTCTTCCGAGTTCAGGACTTGCCGCACGCAGTGGTGGGCTCTCTCGTTCATATGATTCAGTCCGCTGTTGGCGAGGTTGACGACAGTGTTCATTTCCTTGTAATTCTTCTTCGGGTCCGGATATTAGGGGTCTTCTGGGTCTAATAGGGTTAGGATATGCAGATTCCGGGGACAGAGGTGGGTAGAGCCCCAGAGGTTCCATGGGAATGTCTTCGAATCTTAGCTGTCCTTGTCCAGGCGTGTAGGCGTATGAGCGGGGTCGGACTCCTCTTGTTCTGTTTTCTGCGGCTGGTCGCATAGGTGGTAAAGGTCTTTCCAGGAGAGGGGATTGACTGCGTAGTTCAGACGGGCTGGAACCAACAGGCGGTGAAGTGGATGGAGAGGTCGGAACTCGTTGTATTCCAGTTCCCAACCTACTAAGTCTTTGTCCTAACCCGAAGCATGATCCACGCATTCGGGTTATGAGATTAGCCCTGAATTCGCTCATACATGGGGAAAACCAAATCGTAATGGCTACTCCTATCGCAATCAGGATAAGAATAATTATGAAACCAGTCCAGACATTCATATTGAGTGGGTGAATGACAAGCGGTGCAGTGCGGTGATGCTTTTCCAGCAATTTCTTCACAGCCTTGTTTTCGTATTCGGCTCGTTCCAAATCGGTAAATTGGATAGGGACGACACCTAAGTTAGGGGCTTCAAAAGGAACTCGGTACGTGACAAGAGGTGCGGAATATTGCACAACTTCTATTGCGCTGGTTAGCACCAGGTCACCAACTATGATGTGGTTATAGGTTCCATGTTCTAACCATATCACGCCATTGCTGGGTACAGGGATGGTTTCACCTCGAGACACATGCTGCAGCTGCGGAGTTTGGGTGAGCATGATTTCTGGATGGCTGGTTCTGATCAGGACACCGGCTGGCGTTGAGGCAAAATCCGTGTCAGGGGTTAGGACCTTTACCATCATCTGCTGTCTGCAATTCGCGGCATCAATGGGGGTAGCTGAAACAATCGCCTTGAGACAGGCTGACTGAGGTGTTGCAACTAATGATTCAGGTCCACATACCCATAATCCAGGTGATGATTGGCATTCTTCGAGTTTGACTTCAGAGAATTCTGAACTATGGTGGCTCACTTCGTGTCTAACGAAGCGAGGGACAGGGGCCTTCATTTGGGCGTGGTTTGATGGGTCATTATACCCAACATTGCTGACCTCATAGATGGGGGCCACATCTTCTCGAGTGGGGGTGGGTATTTCCATGATGAATCCAAAAAGCAGTTTTCTGATGTCCATTCTAACAGGGTAGATCTTTCCAAATCTGTAGATCAGGCTGGGTTCGTCCCTCAAAATCGTTTGATTCAGTTGGGCATGTCCATTCACTATGTCCCGAATGATCTTGTAATTGATGAGGCTGGGAGAAATTCGTCCATCCAACCCAGCGGCCATGACGCTATCAATACTATGCTTGAGGGAGTGTTCAAAGTTGGACACAATCAATGAATACTGCACCTGAGTACTCATGGTCAGGGCTTCGCATCGTGCGGAATTAATCAATCCAACCAATTCCTGTAATGAGTAGTGCATAAAGGAATAGACCTGTTCGTTCGCTTCAACCAATCTTTCCAGGGCTTCTGTATGAGCGATCACTTGTTCGTCCAATTTTTGAGTCGCTTCAATGATGGCATTGACTTTATCCTTTACGCGTCCTAGGCTGACAGTATTAGAGATGGACATACCAAGTCCAACTATACCAATGATGGCTCCAATGGCTCGCTTAGATCTTTGTAAGGGGAACTGGGATTTTACGTGCTGAAATCCACGATCAGCGTACAGGGATTCATTGTATTCTTGATATTTGGGTTTGGAGGTGTTACAAAGAATGGGGCTTTTGTCGCAGATGATCTTCATTACGGACGAATAGTATCTGGTATTAAGTATTCCCCCGTACATCTCATGGTATTCTTCCGTGATGTTTTGGATCAATCCAGTTAGATGGGGTTCATGGGGGCAATCGGCAAGCAATTCATTCGCTTGATTCCGTGGGGTGTCGCATTTCTTGCATTGGGCATGAAGGCCATCTGGGACGGAAGAGGGATCTCCCCCACAGAGAGAACAGAAGAATACCCACGCTTGCATTTTCTTGAGTTGTGGAGGTTTGGGCATCTTCATGTGGATTAGGATAGGGACATATTCCGTTTTGGTATAGGTTGCCATCAATCCTTTAGGGGATAGGGCCAGACCCCACTTGGTAGATACCATGGTGTTCATTGCTTTGGCTCTTTGGGTAAAATAATCTTCGCTTTCCTGTGCTTGAATGCAGGGGACTAACAGGGCAATCATTACACCAAGCACAAGCCACATTACTAGGATGGGAAAGGGTAGTGAAGTTGAACTTTTCACTTTGGCAACCGGTTTGGGCACAGGAGGTTCCTTATGTTCCTTCCTGGTGGTGATCAGAGTCGTTTCTTCCTGGGGTAGGCGCACAGTAGCGGGGACTGAGCTTGATCTTGGATTACCTTTATGAGTCGGGGTAGGGGTCTTTCTTCTGGGCGGAGGCGGAGAATCAGTTGTTCTCCTGACGGGGTGAAGGGCCTCCATTCGGGCTCGGGCAAGCAGAAATTGCTGATAAGATTCCCAACAGCGTTCCCTCTCGCGCTTCAATTGCCAGGCGCGTCGTTCTTCCTTCTGTGCGCGCTTTCGTTCTTTGCTCCGGACGTCCTTCAAAAGTCTGCGGAGGAACTTGATATCCTGGGGGCACAAATCGGATTCTGGGATTACAACTTCCCCAAGGGTTTTCTTTATCTTCTTGATGACCTTCTTCTTTTTCTTTCTGCTCTTTCGGTTCTTTCGGGTCTTTATGACAGTGGGCTCAACAGCGTTCAGGTTTATGCGGACTTCCCGATTCCGGAGTTTCTTTACAGCCGTTTCCGTTTCCTCGTCCGATTCTTCCGTGACGTCTGAGGTGGAAGTTTCTTCCAAGCTATCCACCAAATCGTTGATGATTGGCTTTCTCTGTTGTGGGTTGCCTGGATTGATGAGGGTTAAAGGATCCACGTTCTCTTTGTTAGCTTGCATCAATCTCCATGTCAGAGGGATAGACGTACTGAGGAGGTTTTCGACCCATAGATCCAACCTTCCGGCATGAGGGGATTCTTCGGGAGCTTCCAATATGTCGCTGTCGAGGCAACAGTAGAATTCTTCATCGGATACTGACCTTCCAAGCCTTTTCAAGATCCTTCGGCTGATCTCATAAATTGCCTCCTGGTCAATGATCTTGAATCTCCCTCGTTCAGGGTGTTTGATGAGATCACTGATCTGGTATTCCATCTTAGCTGGGGAATGCGACCCATCTTGAGTCATAAGGATGCTGGGATCCAAGGCCTGTAGAAGTTCTTCTTCTGAAAGCATTTCTCCAAGTCGATCCAAGACTCTTCGAGCAAATTTCACGACAGGACCCATCTCGACGGGGTTGATTTCTAGTTGACTTTCAGGTCTTGATCGGGTAGGCGGCAGGTTCTGATTCTGGAATTTCGGACTCTGTTCTTCCGACTTGTCTTGATTCGTTGGTCCTTGCACTGGGACCAGCGGGGCATGAATCAGGTCCATTGCCATATTTCCTTGGGCCAGAACTTTCTGCGCACTTTGCATCACAGTAGACATGTCAATCTGAGGATTGGGTTTAGGACCGGTGAGTGCTGAATTGGGATAGGGGGAGATAGTTCCATTGCCCTGATGACTGACCATCGGCCCAATCTGCGGAGTAGGGGGCAATCCGAGTTGTATTCTGAATTCTCGCACGGCTTCTCCTAGACCAATGGCCAAGGCCTCGGAGGGAGGGACTGACTGGAATCTGGGTGCCGGATAATTCTGGGTGAAATCATAACATCGAGGGCTTCTTCGCAATTCTCGTCCACGTCCCAATGAGTGTCCTCGTGGCTGCTTCCTTTGCTGGTCCCTTTCGTAGGGTCCAGGAATTCTCTTCGATGGAACTCGGATCACTTGGGTCGTCTCGCTGGTCGATTGTTCTGAGGAACTTTCCTTCTCTGGGTTCTTCCCAAGAGAGGAGGAGGGAATTGAGGAGTCCTGGGACAGTCTTTTCTTCACCTGGGAGGGGTAACCATATTCTATGGTTCTGGGTTCTTCCAACCTATGAGTGCGGGGGTAAGTGACAGACATCGGTTTCTGATACATGGGCAGGGAGTACAGTTCACGGTCCAACCGTTCGGTCTCCGGATCTACGGGCTCCTTCTCTGTGTTCAGAGTATAGGTAGATTTCCCTTGTGTCTGTTCGATCTTGACATAGGGAGGAATGGAGAAATATTGTCCTCCCAGATCCTTGATTTCCTGTTCTAGCTGCAGGATTTGAGTGGGTAGGCTGGGATTTTCGGGCGGGAAGTAGGCAGTTTTCCTCTCCGGTTCAGCTCCAATGACTTGAACCATAGGGGGGACACTCCTCTGTTGTCTCACGTCGGCAAATCTGGACCCGTAGGGAGCGTGAACAGCTTCAACAGCGTTTTTCTCTTCATTCCGGCTCCACTGAGGTTTGGGCTGTGGGTATTGCTGGTACTGTCCGGGGGGTCCATTTCTGGGGGGGGGATATCGGTTGTCATGATTACGGTTCAATCCATTCCCATTCTGCGGATATCGGGATTGCCCATTGTTGGAGCGATAGTTGTTAGGATTCCCATTGCTGGGAGGGTTGTTGTTGTAGTTATTTCGCGGAGGTCCAGGATAGTCGTTTCTGGGTCGGTAGGCTCCACCTCCAGGGGACCTGCACTCACGCTTGGAATGTCCAGCTCTTCCACAATTGAAGCATCGGAAATCGTTAGGGAAGGGAATCTTATCATTTCCTCTTCGGGGAGGAAGGGCGTTCTTAGACTGTTCGGGAGAGGATATCTTGATTCCTTTTATCTCGTTGGCGAGCACGGCCGTGCTCTGAACCAAGGAACTGATTGTGTTCAAAAGGGCGGGACCAGTGAGATTTGCACTTGAGACAGCTGCCTCTGGGTCCACTTCTAAAAAGGCAGGCGTTCCCTCTCCAGGGTAAACACCTTCAGCTTCTCTAGCTTTCTTGAAGGCTTGGGAATAATCCGCAGTATCCATTGGGACATGTGGTTTGAACTCATTCCGTAGTCCAATGAGAAAGGTCTTCAACTTGATGTCTTCCAGCATACCAGGGTCTCCTCGATCTTCCCAGGCGATTCGGGCATATTTCTGCAATCGGAGAGAAAAGTCCGCGACAGACTCATGGGGCATCTGTCTGATACTAAACAGTTTGGCTGTGGCGTGCATATCCGTCATGGGAGGAATCATAACTTCTCTGAGGGCTCGTACAGAGGCTTCCCAGTCGTCTTGTTGCATGGCGCCTCTGGGCATGCATTTGAATATCTCAGCAGCTCTGCCTCTGAGAGTAGACGAGATGTTCATGACCTTCTGGTAATCGTTCAGGTTGAGTCTTTGGCTGAATCTCTCGTAGTTGACAAGATGATCATCAAAATTTTCATGATCCTTTCCAGAATAGATAGGCATATCTCGGTAGGAGGCAGCGATGGCCTGATTTTGGATGCTATCGCGGAGTTGACCTAGTAGGTCTTCGATATTTCCATTAGGTGCCATGGGGGCATGAGGGAAAACCAAGGGCATCTGGGGATTGAAGGGAGGAGGTGCTCCACCCACGGGACCTGGTGGCGCATGTTGAGGGCCCATGTTCGGGGGTCCATTTCCATCTTCGTCAGCAGGATTGAATTGATCCATGTTTTCTTCCGGGTTTGATCGGTAGGGTCTCAATTGATTCCTTGATAGGGTTAACGTTGATCCTCGTTTGATCTTAATGATGAAGTCGTAGGGTCGTGATGTTTCCTCACTGGCAGAGATTCCAACAGGATTGTCTTCACAGGAATGTCCTCACTGGGGGCTCCAACTTTTCTGTTTACCGTGTAATGAACTGAGTCGGATTAAATGAGAAATTGGCTTGATTTGATTCGATTTCAAGAAATGGGGTCGTATGGGGTCGTGTTGGGCTGCTAGGTTCAGTTACACGGAAGGTCAGCGCGTTTGTCTGATTAGACAAACTTAGGTACCAGATTCCCGAAAGGTAGTTTGCCAAAATCGGGGATCTCTACAGCCAACCTGTTAGGGGTATAGTCGTGAGTTCGTTTAGATAGGGGTCGTTAGGTTGATCGCAGCAGGATTCAATCCAACAAGGTGATCGCAACAGGATCGTCTTCAGCAGCAAGATCGCAACAGGATCTGATTCAGCAGCAAGATCTCGACAGGATCTAGTTCAGCAATGAGATCGCAGCAGGATCTGACTCAGCAAGGCTGTTCCTAACTAAGTCTGGATGAGTACACAGTAATTTATTAACAAACGACAAGGTTAGATATGCTTTGAGAATAATAACGGTAATGACAGCAAAATTATCAAACAGGGGTCACTGGACAATTAATATTCACTGCAATTATTAACAAGATCAAAGTACAAGGTACCAGGGTTGCCAACTCCTTTGATAGATTAATACTTTTTAAATTGACCGATATTAGGGGAAGACTAGTTATTAACAATTCGAAGACGGATTCTTTCTTTCTTCCTTCTTCTCTTACTATAACTAACAGGGACTAAGTTTCACTCTAACTTAACCTTGGGTTCCTCTTCTTCAGGTATTGATTACAGGGTACGGTCAGGTACAGTGTGTACGCGTGAGTTGTGTATGTAAAGTTAGCTTCCTTATCCGTCTACTCACAAAATTAAACTGAACAACAGTTAACTGATAATTAATTAAAGTTAAAGATATAACACTTCTGTTCCGGGAATGGGTGAGCGGGCTTAGATCTGGTATTAAAGACTCTCAAGGAATCCCACAGATCTAAGGCGGCTATCGGACGGTGGAGAGTACAAACACAGGGGTCGGTCTAGGCGGGGAGTTACCAGGAGATGCCCGAAATATAATTAGTATAAATTAAAATGATAAGTTTAATAAGTTCTTTTCTTTCGGCTGACTTCGCTGAATCTAGACACGCGCTTCTGAGAGACTGGTTAGGATTAGACCTAAGCCAGAGACCGGGGAGCCTGAGCTCCCAGGACGGAGAGAAGTAGAGCAATTGGCAAATTGAACATGATTAATTATTTTTAAGAATAGGTTTAGGTAAGGCTGTCAACAATGTTCAAACACGAGTAGGTTTCAATGAGGTTCCCAACTTGATTCGGTGCCAGCAATGGTCTCTGTCTTAGTTACTCTAACTCCTGGTTTCATAAAGTGTTCAGCAATGTACCTTCCAAAAGACGGTTCTGGACTGACATGACTGATTCGGATACCACACTGATACAATTCTGATTCCAAAATACTGACTACTGGATTCCCAACTACTGACAAGGACAAGTCCTTCGGACTGATCATCCACTGATACTAAGCAGTATCCACAGGCAGATCAGCTTCTCCGACAGATGAGCTCCTCTGGATCACCTGAATCAAATGGGTTAAAACCCATTAGAACAGGACACAAGTGCGGGAATCAAACCCAGCAACTATTACTCACTTTGGATGGCTTTCTGAGATAAAAGTTGAACTTCGTAAATTTTAAGTATCATTTGGCCAAGACCATTGAAAGTAGCGTGTTTTTAGGCCAGTTTACAGTTAGGACGGACTTAGTAGCGCGTTATTGCTTTGGGCACAAACGGATTTTAACCAAATATCGATTTCTAGGCGATTTTCTGCTATATAGTGCAGAAAATCACAAGTACAACACGGTTCTTCCGCAGATATTTGGTTTACATTAATTAAACGTGAAATGGGAGTTTTGGGCATTTAGTGAGCAGGAAAGCACCCGTTTCCTGCACGAAACTGACATTAAGCACAAGACATTCGCTTTCTTAAACTTATTACTTTTCTAAAATTCATTAGAAGATGGTTCAAGAAGATTTCTAAGTCATATCTACAGGTTAACTTTATTATATTTATTAGCTATCATTCATATATTTTTGGATACTTACGTACTATTATTTACAATGTGTGCCATTCGATTCCGTTGTGTATTTCCAGATGTTGGTTATTAGGCGTACTTCAATATTGGTGACCGCAACTGCCAGAGAGTATCTGACGGTATCACAGTTAACTTTTGGAGTTGTAAGTTGACATAAAAAGTTTGAGCAGCGGCAATGGTGCCTGTTACAAAACTGTAGAGTGGACCGAGATTGGTTGTTTCATTAACAAGTACAATTGAGGGCAAGCGCTGTTGTTCAGTGCTGCTTTTCCTGCAGCACTGAACCTTTAGGAACAGGATTAGCACAGGACCTTTTAACATTCTCGATAGGGACCTGGCATAAAAGTTTGGCGAGTTTTAACCAATATTTTACGGAAAATTACCAACTAGAACACATTTGACCGTTTGGTTGTCATGAACGCGTGAGGGCACGAATGGCACAATCCTAACTAATAAGTATTCATACAACCTAGCATATTTGCAAACGAACCAGCACGAAGTCCTTATTTGCGATTCGTCCGCTCCTTGAGCATAGGACTACCTACGCGGACGAATCGAGGACTACTTAGTAGTTAAAGCCCATTCTGGGAGTCCCCGTGACTCTGAATTAAGCTAACTACTTGATTGGCATATAACACGACACGACAATACATGCTGGTTGACATTCACACATTCTTTTCGAACATCAATCGGTAGACGGACATTCGGACACTTATTCGCAATCACACAATCTCCTACCTAAAAACGGGAATTCTATTATAGTACCGGACGCACAAATCCCATGCACCCGATGGGAATCGACATACCGTTGAGTTTTGGGGCAATCCATACTGTTAACGTTTTTAGACCCATCAGGATCCTGTTCTTTAGACTGATAACACCAATTTTAATAATGACTATAATTTGGGTAATTATTACCGATAGTTGCAATCAATACTTCGAAGTGTTAGATTGACAGCGTTCCGGATTATCCCAATTTTGCAATTCATGTGACTAACAGGCATTCAACTAACCCAATTAATGTATCAATGATTACTAAGAAACGTGATTCGACTACTAATTAAGATTGGACAATAGTTGTTAATGTAAGAATGAGAAATATTAATTTCAAACTGAAGATCATTAGTTGGGCAGCTTCTTAACAACATTTATACGAACGTGGCAATCCTCACAACCCCTATCGTACAAGGGGAGTTTCCGTGAGTTGCCGCTCAGTTAATCAAAACATTCATTCATCAGACACTCGAAACAGCATACGAAACAGACATTCAAGATTCATTCAAATCATGCATTTCTGAAACTTGATTGACTTCGGAACCTCACGCTCCATGAGGGGTTTACCCGAATAATCGCCTTACGTAAATTTAGAAACACATTCACACCCTAACAACACATTCTTCCAATACGTATCTAACTATTGAAAATACAAATTACTTAACTAAACCCTAGTTCTATGTGCATATTTGACTATGAACTTTAAACTTTGTTGCGCTCGGATTTGGCTATTGCAATTCCGCAGAATTGCTTTGTAAAAGAAATTTTGTGAAAAACTGGAACTTGGAAGTTTGATGAAACTTTGTATAAAGTTTGAAAGAAAGCCCGTGAGTAATAATTGCTCGGCAATTATTACTAACAACAAAGTTAAATTAAACTAAATACACAATTAACTGAAAGCTACAGAAAGCTGAGGAAGCCGGCCATTCCTCTCAAAAACTGCTTAATAGTTAAATAATTAAAAGTAATATCAACTCATAGTTTTAGGATTAATTTAAAATGACCTGTACGATTTTGATACCTAGCAATTTAAAAGCCGACCTAACGCTGAAATTAAGACACAATACAGAACTGTTGTTTTAAAACAATGCGTTGCCTTTTATAAAAGTCATGGCCGGCAACTCCTAGTTGCCGGCTGTGGGGAGAACATTTCTACTGACTAACTTATTAGTGTCAGAGCCGTGATTAAGGGGCTCCCTAGCTCAAAACTCAGAGGTTAGGCCCCACTCAAAATCCCGTTAAATACTACAAAAAGGAAACCCCAAAAGTGACAACTGAAAATGGAGAAAATAACTAAAATGCTTTGCTGTAAAAGAAATGTAATTTAAGATCGAAAGGGATTACGGTTTGTTTGAGAAAGCGAAAAGGAAGAAAAAGGAAAGGGGGAAGGCTTTTTGTTGCAAGAGCGTAACTGTAGATTAAAAGATCGTGGCTTGGCAGAAAGGGAAACGAGAAATAGTAAAGGAAAAACCGGACTTTTCTTGTCTAAAGGTGGATTCGAAAGTAAATATTAAAGGAAACGAAAACTGGCTCGGAAGCCCAACATGCTATGGAAATAAAAGTTCGGCCACAAGGCCCATAATACTGGTGAAAGAGGAGCTTAAAGCCCACAAATTGCACAGGAGAAGGCTGGCCTGTAGGCCTCAAAAAAAAGACTAAAGAATGGGCCAAAAGGCCAAAATACAATAATACAATATTTGGCCAAAAGGGCCACAATATAAATCCTATTTTTTGTCCTAGTCAGCGGAATAAGGCCGGACATAGAAGGTCCATGTGGCCACTCAAGTTGTTAGTGTTCGGGTATTAGCTCAGTTTTCCTCTCTGGCCCAAGGGCCAGAGAGATCCCTAGATTTTTCTGTAGTTGGGGGTGTGTACTGCTATATTCCCATGTCACACCAGTGACACGAGAAGCAGTACACGGGGGAAAGAGGGACATTTTAGCGGCCGCTTTCGGCCGTACCTAGACGAACACTGACTAGAATTTTGAAAATCGGCGGCCAAGGGACAGCTCGTTGACAGCCGGTAATAAAAGCGGCTTTCTTTAATTTTGAGGGAAACTTCTAGAAGTTTCTAGAAGCTTCCCATGTTTTGTATGTGAGATCCGGGCTCTTTTCGGCCCGGAGACCAGGTGCGGGGTCAGATTAATGAGGTTTGGGAAATATAGCCCACAACTGGTCCCTTTTTTGATGGATTTCGGGGTCGAAACTTGGGCGAATTTTATAAAAGTTTTGGGTTTACACGTAAACGCAACCAAAGGGATAGGTGATAGAATCGCGGTCTAAACTTGCTCAAAAATTAACGAAAAGCTGTGGAATTTAGGCCAACCTGGGCCTATATAACACAAGAGAAATGTTAATAATTTAAATGGAATCGGAAAATTGGTTTGTTAATATTAAAATTATTTTAATATTCCTTTGTTCTCGGCCCCTCACTCTTGAGTCTCGCCTGGACTCTTGGCCGAGAACAAAGCGTGCCGGTCATTTGTCTTCGGCAACAATTGTTCCCTGCTACTGGAAACTCCTTGTTTCCAACAAGTCGAGAGCAGGAAAACGAAGGCCAAGAAGGAAAATAAAACGGGAAAAAGATGAAAAAATATGCACATAGATATTTTTACGTAAGTTCTAACTAACTAAGAATTGTATTGTTAACTTCTACGTACTTAACTACCTAGGTTTGGTTTCTTTTCTTTTAATTTAATTTATTTTTGAGGCCACTAGGCCCCCTTCGAACCAATAGGATGTAGAAAAGGTGTGTACTAACTCTCCTTTCGAGAGGCAATTCTCCTGCTGGACTAAAGGCCAGCCCAAAGTTCACGAAAGGGCAACCTTCCAGACAATATGACTGGACTTAACACAAAGGTTACGTAAGTCTTAGTTAAGTTACACCCTTTTCGAAATACTAAAGTTACGAAATGACAAATATTTTACTAAAACATTTTTGACCATAACTTTCTTAATATTGGGAGTTGGGAGATAAAATTTACATTTTTGGAATCAGCGTCGAATTGCCTTTCGATTAAGCCTATGTTGTGTTTCCACATAAAATTTTGATTATTACGTAATAATTACCTAATTAACACTTATTAACCCCAATTAACATTTTTAACTCATATTATTACTAATTTAACCTAACTAGTTACTAAAAATGGGAAATTAATGTTAAATAACGTTAGACATGACTACCTACGTCTAAATACGGTTACCTATGCACTTGTAACTACATATTATTTGCTGATTAAGGATAATTCCACATAGTAACTACCGTATACCAATGAACCATCTTTGTATGATTGAATTTGACAGTAAAATTGAGATTATTGTTTGCAAACAGAGAGGAATTACACATTTTTGTGGATAATATTAGGACCTTTTCTTCGAGTTTTGGGTGGTCGGTAAGAATATGTGAGTTGACTAAGATTGGGTACTAATGACGAGGCACCAGCTCCTCATTAAAGTGTGAACTTTTGCAATTATTATCTGTTCAGGGATAACAAGATCCAAGTGAAAAGGCACCCGCTTTTCACAGGGAGGCAATATTAAGGGATTTCCTTCCAAACTACCTAACTGACTAAGATGTGTATTAATTTATGATGCTGTTCTTCTTGTATTAATAGACCTGACCTTATAAAGCGAATTTAACCAATCTTCCCTTTCATTCCTCTAAGAATTGGTTATATTTTAGAGATTGGCAACCCTGTTCTTAATTGCACACAAACACGATTACAGCTTGGACGTTCATTCAAGAAACTACGATCATGGCAATCTTTAACTTAGCCCATTTTCTGAGATCTTCCTTGGCATTTTCGAGTGATCATTGAGCAAATCCTTCTTTTTGGACCAATTCTTCAAAATCTGATTTTTTATTTAACCAATTTCATTACATATTTTTTTTATTTAATTTTTTTATATTTATTTTTTATTTTTTTTTTAATTTTTATTTTTTTTTTATTATTATTTTTTATTATTTTAATTTATAATAAAATATATCTCCTAAAAAAAACCAACAATCCCCACTCTCCTACTAACACCCCCACAACCACTCCCACACCCACCCCTAACCCCATCAACCCCTCAAAACCTAAACCATTACTCCCATACCTCCTACTTATTCTCTCCCTAACCTCCCCTTACCCACACCCCACCATCCTACCCCCCCCCCCCCCCCCCCCCCCCCCCCCCCGCCCCCCCCCCCCCCCCCCCCCCCCCCCCCCCCCCCCCCCCCCCCCCCCCCCCCCCCCCCCCACCCCCCCCCCCCCCCCCCCTCTCTCACCCAGCAGCGCTTCCACGTCCTCCCGAACTTATAAAATTTTTTTTATGTTTTTCCACCTACACCCCTAAACCAAAAACTTAATTATTTCATCTACCTCCCATCACTACACCCATATTTATTTTATTTCATCCATATAAATAATATATATTTTACAATAATATAAAAAAAAAAAAATTATCCTTTTTCTACCCCCCCACAATCTCTCCCACCACACTCTTTTTATTTTTTTGTTCCGTTTTTTTTTTTTCTTTCTCTTTTTTTCTTGTACCCCCCCTTGCAATTCCCTTTACACTTTTTCCCCACTTTTCCCCAAACCCCCCCATCTACCTTTCCCTCCCTTTACCTTTTTCCCCCCCTCCCCCCCCCCCCCCCCCCCCCCCCCCCCCCCCCCCTTTCCCCCCATATAAGTCTTCACCCCACACATAACAAATACAAAACATAATATTTTTATATTCTTTACACGTATGCCTTTTCATCTTTTCCTTTTCCCCTCCTTCTTCCGCCGGCCCGTCCCCCCCCCCCCCGCCCCCCTACGCTCCGCCGGGTCTTTTTTTTTCTCCTCCCCTCCCCCCCCCCCCGCCCCCCCCCCCTGCCCTCCCGGCCGCCGCCCCCGGGCCCCCTTGTTGTCCCCCCCCCCCCCCCCGCGGGCGTCCGTGAAGGGGATGCCAAATCTGCGCTTGCTTTGATCATTGTACTAGATCAGTTTCCTAGGAATATGTATCGAGGATCCCCGAAAGCATTTTCTAGCGATCCGTTGGCCCTGAAGGTTGCCGAGGCCGCCGTTTCGGCTGGGTTTGATGCCAGCCTAGACGCATCGGAAAAAACTTTCATGTACCTACCGTTTGAGCACACTGAAGACCTGAGAGCACAACAGCGCTCTGTGGAGCTTTGTCGAAAGCCTGGCCTAGAGGAAAGTCTGAGATATGCGGAGGATCACTTGGAAATTATCAAACGTTTCGGCAGATTTCCATATCGAAACGTCGTCCTTGGGAGAGAGTCCACCCCGGAAGAAATAGAATTTATGAAATCGCATCCTGGATACTGACATTATAATTGAGGCAGAGTTGATTTTATTCTTTTGAATTTCAGTGCTATACCAGTCGGCATTAAAATTTCACATTACTATAGTTTATAGCAGAAATGAACACAATTACATAATGTAGATAACCGCGAGCTTTGTATATAGAATTCTTTTATCGGATTCTTTATGAGCAAACTTTTGCTTTCAATCTGATTTTCAGAACGACATGAAGTCTGAGTTCAGAATTAATTCTGTTCTTAGCAATTGCATTTAAACTGATCATTCAAATAATCTGCTTAGGTTTTTTTTTACATCTGTTACCGCCACTTTCAGTCTAAGAAGATAATGAATCACGATTTGGCAACACTAGGAATTGATGTTTTTGTTGACAGTAGGCAAGTGTGGTACTATTTGGTTTCTTCAATTTATAGGCATTTAGGTATACGTAGTGGTTTCATGAAGTAATTAGCGGTCTTCAAATTTGAATTCCAGCTCTGTATCAAAGTCCTTGTGAGTCCTGCGATAATTATTAAGACTTGTTTCGCAATGCATTCATTTCTGTCTGAAAAGTATGCTCAAGTTCTCCTGTCCTAGAGTGTTGCCATGGTTTCAAGAGAATTTAATAGTTCGCAGAAAAGAAGCTTGCCAAGATGTCACATGCTGGCATTTAATATTACTAATTTTTCCTAGGATTAGCATTTAGCAACGTCCTGATGATAACTTATTTCTATGTCGACATTGAAAATCAGTCAGGAGAGTGTAAAGTGAGACTGCTCTGAAATACCAGTAGGTACATATTTATCAAAGATAGGGTAGACTAGGGTAGGGATGGTTTCAAAATCTATGCTGAAGCCTACAAGCCTGTTCTCCGTATTGACGTTTCATTCTTTCTGCTTTCCTCTCCTACAGCCAACCCTAGACAAATAGACAAGAGCAAATTCTGGTTCATATGAAAATTGCTAGTTTGTGTTTTTTAAAAAGTATAGGTTAGGCTAACCATATGGTAAATGTTTTATGTCATTTCTGACAAAACCGTTTATCAAGAGCTATCATCGCTTTCTAACGCTTACTAATTTTAAAGAATAAATTGGGTAGTTTACTAATAGAGTTGTTTTCACCCACTTCCGCAGACCTTATCATCAAGCTTGTTTTATAGCCCCAAAAAACAACAACCAGTGTATGTTCGTAGACCTGCGCCTTCGATATGCGCTGGTGCCTTTGAGCTATTACTGTGAAGTGTAGACGCGTTGACGTAGGTATAGACGGATGTCCACGTACATGTAGATGTAGAAAGTCCACGTCAAAGACGCTGCTTCCTTTCCTTTGCTTACCTCTGTAGCATTTGCGGGAATTCGAAGTGTAGTCAATCAAAAATTTCATTCCTGCAAAATGTATTCCACGTTGATGCACACTGCACACAATAAGGCAGTTAACAAACTCGAAAAACTTGTCCTGCATACCATCTCAAATCTTGAGTTTCTCTAGTGAATTTGACATTCGTTGTTAAAACACCTTCTCGAAGCATCTTTTCATTGACGATATTCATTTATTTTGTAGGAAATTTAAGGGTACCCAAATTTAATCAGTTTCGTACATAAAGCTTTTTCGATCTTTTGTACACTAATGTTTTGAAGGAATTTATGAGTCAAATATCGGTCTACACATTTAAGAAGACTGTGAGTTGTTTAATTATTCATGGCAACTAAGCCCAACCTCGATATGCTAATAGAATTCCTGAACGGATAGACTATAGGGATTATCACGCAAGTGTGAAGCGTTGTATTTTCAATGCAATTTTTAATACATTAGTTTAACCATTGCTAAACAACATCTCATGGGTCGTCCCTGCATCAATGCCAAAGGGTTAACTCTTGCAATGATAAGCTGCGAACATGCTCAAAAAATATTTAAAGAACAAAGGTAATAAGACGATTTAAGATAGGATATATATTATATTGGCACCTCTGCTCTCTGTAATATTTTTGGTTTTGTTTTTGATAAGTTAGAACATGCTAACTATAATAGTCTGGCAGCTCTTAGCAAATTAGCATAACATAGCGATTGCATATACCACTAGGTTTAAAGTTAACCTAGGACGTCATCATTTATATATAGTTATTGAAATTGGAAAACGTGTACCGTTAGGGAGTTGGTGAACATTACAAGTCCAGACCCCAAGAACAAACATGCATGAAAATGTGAAAGCTAATTCAATGTTTCAGAGCACTTAATAATGTATGCCAGTTCGTTGACCAATTCGCAGCAAGCTGAAGCTGTGCTAGAGTTCTGGTTTTCTGATCATATGCGTTCAAATTGGTACAGTAAGGATGCCGCTATTGACAATGAAATTCGAGAGATATTTGAGGACTTACACAAACAGGCAGCCGCTGGCGATTTACAAGACTGGCTGAAGGAGCCGAAATCTTCGCTTGCCTTGATCATCCTATTAGATCAATTCCCGCGGAATATGTATCGCGGGACCCCGCAAGCCTTTGGTACGGATGAGTTGGCACAAAGCTATGCTCAGCAAGCCGTGGATCTCTGCCACGATGCAAAGCTGAATCCCAAAGAGAAAGCATTCATGTACCTTCCATTCATGCATTCTGAAAACGTACCGTTGCAGGAAAAATCAGTGCAATTGTTCAGTCAGCCAGGTTTGGAAGGACACCACAAGTATGCAGTTGATCATGCTGAAATTGTGAAGAAATTTGGAAGGTTTCCTCACAGAAATGAACAGTTGGGAAGGGAATCTACATCGGAAGAAATAGAATTCCTAAAGATTCATTCTGGCTTTTAATGAAAGAATTTTGTTTTGCTTTTCTATTATAATCATTTAGCATGATATAATACGACGACAATACACGAATGTTTCCTCCACCATTGGTGGGGAGTCCAAAAACATATAAGTTCTCCCGTCTAGTGGCTGACTCTTATTCTTATAAAGAAATTATTCTTTAGCAGCATATGAATTGTGAACTCAGCTTTTGGATCTTTTTAGCGAAATTCACTCTCCAGGCTCAGATTCCGCAAAGCTTAACCAAATCAACCGGAATTTAGTAGGGATGCATGTTTTCGGCCATGCTAAGTTCAAATATTAAAAAAATTTTCAATTACGTGGAATTTGATTTTGCAGTTTGTTAGGGGGATGAAGGGAACAAAAATGGACTTTAGGTTCATGTTCTGCAACCCGAATACCCGCATATACGTCCTTTCTGCTAGACAAAACCCTTGTTTTGGTTACCCTAGGTCTCCAATTACCAATTCTAATTTTTTGTGATATTTGAAGCCAGCGCAAACAAAAGCATATTGCTACCAAATTTCAGCTAAATTGGTCAGGTTTTGCGGAATCTGGGCCGGGGGTGGGTTTTCCTGAAAAGGACCCAGCTTTTTCATAGAGGAATAAAATTAAATTGTTTTGCCAACTTTTGCTATTATATTCTATATATACTTAAGTATATTGCTAATTTTCTGCTGTCCTGCCAGTTTGTAATTATTGTTGTATGTTTATACTTATATGTTCTTGTTCACTGTGTTGCTACCTCCGCATCTTCGGTTTAAAATTTATTAATCTGCTATTCTTGTTCATCTGTCCAGTCCTTTATTTTAGATTAAAACAACTAGTTCTGATTACTGGTTTTTAGTAAGCACAACTTACATATAGTTGCTTACAGTTATTTACTGGCAGCGGGAACGAGTCTAGTACTTGACCGAGTAATGCAAATGACATCGAAAACTTATACAAATGAAGCTAGTTTAAAAATTTACTTTACAAGTTTACTTTGCA
This sequence comes from Trissonchulus latispiculum, assembly GCA_030248195.1. NCBI lineage: Eukaryota > Metazoa > Nematoda > Enoplea > Enoplida > Ironidae > Trissonchulus > Trissonchulus latispiculum. The sequence continues at coordinate 16,943 of JASAND010008965.1, read as the reverse complement.
GTGACAAAGACTAGATTTTGATCTTGATCTTTGATTTTGACTAGACTACAATGTATGCAATAACGGGAAAAGAATTTACTGATCAACCCTATTTATATTGCGAATTTACAAAATTACTGAATAAGTCTACGTTGCAAGGCTTGTGCTAATATGGCTTTATGCAACAGCAACCCACGTGGACATATTTCACGTTATTTGTCCAGTAGAAAACTCAATAGGTAATAATTAAGCAAAACTGAAGTTACTTATATCCGCCTCTAATGCCAACAATGGGGTCACGTGCCTTGTCCATGTCGATTAACTTTAAGTTGTGACTTAATCGTTCGTTCATTTAAAGGTTATGCAACAATATACCAGCAAAGCAATAGTGGTTGGTTATCCAGTGTAAGGCTTTTCCGTCCATCACTATTATGCTTGTTTTCTAAGCTTTAGCTATGCCCCTGTACACTGCATTCAAAGCTAAACCTAGAAAAAGTCTTTGAAGAAGGAAAACTTGTCCTCCTTCAGTGTCATCTCAAAGCTAAGTTTTTCTGTTGCATTGACTTATACACATCCTCTGGAGTTTTTTGGCAATCAATGCTGTTCCCATATTTCAAGCTACTGTGCGTCTAAAGCATTCATTTGCAGCGAGAATTTAGCTGTTAGTGTCCGCATATATGTAACTATAGGAACTAATTAGAGTGAGTTGCCTTGTTGCCCCGCCGCATGGACAGTGACCAGAGGTGCCGTTCAGCGACTGGCACACAGGAGTGTCACGAGCACTCGGCTGGACGGGGCAAAAACAAATAAGTTGATACTATACTTGGTAACTGCTTTGGCATTAGGCATAGTTATTCGGCATTAACATAAAAATTCTCAAATCTTAAGATGGTTGATTGGTGTCATTAGCTATATTCCGTAGGTTTTAACTCCAAGTTTCATTAAGGATTATTAAAGCGTCAGAGTGAAAAATACCCGAAAGATCCACCACCTTTAATCAGTGAGGTTTATCCATCACATTTTGTGTATTCGAAGAATAAGACTTAAATTTACAGGCATTTACCACTATGAAATTAGAAAAGGTAATGCAAGCGTTAAAGAGTTCTTAGAGAGCAGAATTCTTGGCTAACCGGCCGGCACAGAGTTAAAGGCAATGACCCAGCCGGCAGACAGGCCAGGCAAAGTGATAGGATCTATTATACATATTAGAGAATAATATAATACATAAATTACAATTAATTAGTACTAATAATTTTGTGAATTATAAAGAAAATAGTGCAAAACGTGACGAGAAAAAACCCTGACGGTCAAAGACACTTGTTGACAGGCAGAGTGGGAAATACAAGACTTGAAAAACTTGTTAGTATTATAACTTAATCATTAATTTTCAGTAGAAACAGGTAGTAATATTATGGTGAATGAATTATCCTGCAGAATTTATCACCAGTTAGTTTTTCCAGTGCTCAATAGATAGGGTTGTGCTCGGGCCGTGAATCGGGCCTCGGGCTCGGTTCGGGCTCGGGCTCGGGCCGGCCCCGGGCCGGTCCGGCCCGAGAAATAAATCTTGCGGCCCGAACCGAGCCCGAACCGAGAAGGTCCACAGGCCCGAACCGAGTCGGGCCGTTCGGGCTGCTCGGGCTACTCAGGCCGCTCGGGCCGTTCCGGCTATTCGGGCCGGTCGGGCCATTCTATCAGGTTACTGTGGTTGCGGAAAAAGAAATATTCTTGGCACTACATAGTACACATCAAAGCTATTATGAGTTAGAACTTCATCTTAGTCATGCCTCTTTGTGCAACTACAGGTATCAGGTAGCAAATAATACTTCGCATTTGATTCCTGCTTTACTATTACTTGCTATTACTTGTTACTACAAAGGTATGTGGACTACAAATTGTTGAAAAATAGAACATGGCGTTCTTTAAATATTTTAAAAACAAAGTAAATATTTCAAATATTATTCAAATATTCAAATTCAACTATAACAGTTTACATTTTCGAAATATACCTTTCTGAACATGTAAATATTTGTACATATTTGAAATAGTTTCTTTTAATTTTCAAATATATTTTAACCCACTTTAATAAGTAACCAATAAGGTGAGTACTTTTTCCAGTTTCTGAAGCAGCTCGGGCTGCTCGGGCCGTTCGGGCCGTGACTCGGTTCGGGCCGCTCGGGCTGGTCGGGCTGCTCGGGCCGTGAATCGGTTCGGGCCGCTCGGGCCTTGACTCGGGCCTCGGGCTTCGGGCCGGGCTCGGGCTGACCCGAGCCCGAGCCGAGCCCGAACCGAGAAATCAGTCCGGCCCGAGCCCGAGCCCTGCCCGAGAAATTTCTTAGTGGCACAACCCTATCAATAGAATACAATTATACATAATAATGCGGTGTTTCAGGGCATTAAGCAATGACTTCGAGTTCTTCCAAAGGTTCACAGCAAGTGAAGGCTGTGTTGGACTTTTGGTTTTCTGATCATATGCGTTCAAATTGGTACAGTAAGGATGTCGCTATTGACAATGAAATTCGAGAGAAATTCGAGGACTTGTACAAACAAGCTACGGCTGGAGATTTACAAGACTGGATGAAGGAGCCAAAATCTTCTCTTGCATTAATTATTTTATTGGATCAGTTCCCGCGAAATATGTACCGTGGGTCCCCCAAAGCGTTTTCTGGCGATGAGTTGGCACAGAGCTATGCTCAGCAAGCCCTAAACGTCAGTCATGATGCTAAATTAAATGCTGAGGAAAGGGGATTCCTCTATCATCCATTTATGCATGCTGAAAACGTAAAGCTGCAAGAAAAATCCGTCCAGCTGTACAGCCAACCGGGTCAAGAAGACACGTACATGTATGCCGTTGAACATGCTGATATAGTGAAGAGATTTGGCAGATTTCCGCACAGAAATGAACTGTTGAAACGGGAATCTACACCGGAAGAAATTGACTTCCTCAAAGAGCATCCTGGATTTTAATAGAGTTTATTTGGGGATTGTCTTTTATATTAATTAATAAAGTTAAAGCTAGACTCAAATGCATATAAGATATGGTGACTTGGCAGAATAATTGGTTTTTACTTAAACCTATGTATATTCTGGTTGTTGTAGTAAAAGAATAGGTTGACACTTGCGTGTCGATGTTGTACTAAGTTCAGTTTTGTCATTTGCAAACCTAACAAAATAAAACGGACTACAGCGAGGCTATTCTCTCCTGCGACATATTGGTAAATTTCCATAGCTTATTGTCGCGGACTGTGTTGTACAGCAATAGATATTAAGCTACAAGTCGTTGGAAGGCTCAACACTTGCGATGGTACTAATATTTTGGAAAAAATGTGTTTCACTGACAATCCCTCTTCTTGTCAATTTTGACAGCTATTTGCTAAAAAAATTTTGTGCCAAGAAGTTGTACATATGAACAGCAAACAGCATTAAGCCTCAAGACTTCGCCGTTCCAATGACGGGATTGATAAGAATTATGCCGTAGTTGCCAAGTGTTTCCTAGAAAGACAGCATATACATATAATTTCTGCATCAGTCTATCTTCATAGATCAGTACAATTAGAAAAAATAAAATTAGCAGTTCACCCGCATTTTATTTGGAGACAGTATATATCTATATATACAAGTAATTATAAAACATGACATGCTGTTCGAAGTCGTATCAGCTTATGTCGCCAGTCGTTATGGCTGTAACAAAAACCAGTTCGGAATATCTATCGTACAGTAAGCTCAAAGCAGGAGTCTTTATACACTAACCATATATAGGTTGTCTATGCACAAAAGATGTCATCAAGAGTTACCATCCGGCATGGTATTTCAGAAATTCCGTTTCTTCCGGAGTGGACTTCCGCCCGATCTGAGCATTTCTATGCGGATATCTTCCGAACCGATTGATAACATCCGCATGAGCTTGAACATGAATCAGATTGCTTTCCATACCGGGCTGGCTGAACAGTTCAATCGCCTGGGCCAGCTTATAGCGGTTCTCAGCGTGTACGTAGGGCATATAGAGGAATCGCTTTTCCAGCGGAGCCAGATCCAGGTCAAGCCCGGCGTCAACGGCTCGTTCAGCGTAGCGCTGAGCTAGAGGATCGGCCACATAGGATCCGGGACCGTTCCGATATATATGGCGAGGAAACTGGTCGAGAACCAGGATTAGGGCCACGGCAGACTTTGCCTCTCGCAGCCAGTGTTCCAGTTTCTCTGCAGCGGCTTCTTTGTAGGTATACTCGAATCGATCGCGAACTTCCTGGTCCACTTTGAGACTTTTGCTGTACCAGTTGGCGCTGATGCGAGGCGAAAACCAAAAGTCCAAAATTTCACGTGGCGAGGCAAGCTTAGCCATGGAAAATAATTGCTGTGGCTAATTTGTGGTAGAAAATTAAATCTAAAATAGAAGCATTAAATAAACATAGAAAATATTACATGTATGTAAGGATGGATTAGAGTGACCTTATGTACATGATGAACGAGATTGCGAAGTGGTAGAGACTAGAGAGTAGAGACTACAAGAGAAAATGTTGCAAAAAATTTCAAAGTTAAAATTAATCTTCCCAGAAGCAGGTTGCTAAGCATAGAGTTTCTCAGTGAATTGCCAAAATTGTCTATATATATAACTTGCTTTATCAGTTAACGCTAAAATGTCATTTTTACAACGAAATGTAATTCAAGTATTGGAATTCCCAAGTTAAAACATCGCTTGTAGTCTTACAAATCAAGGAATTCGATAACTTCGACAAATTAGTAAAAATCGCGTTGCTCAGACTCGTTTAGTCCATTCCGCATCAAAACCTAATTCTAGCCCGAGTAGCCAAATTTTACGCGTATGTGGAGCGAAGGACATTTTCAGATGATCTGTTGGAAACACGTTATTACTTGAGTTGTGCCGTTAAGAAATTTCCCGGGCCAAGCTTGCTGAACCAACCGGCCCGGGCCGAGCATACAGATAACAAGTTAGTGCTAGGGGGGTTGCACCAAATAAGGGCAGTCCCACATAAGGGACACGTTTTGCTTCTCTAAGCTGTTTCTTGAAAATTCGTTTTGCAAAACAAATTAGATCGCCTAAAAGCTCAATGTCTCAGCTACATTTTGATATATTTCGTTTCCATACACACTGACATCATCGTCGAGAAAATCAGATATAACGTTTCTGATTTTAAAATTTGAACAGGATCTCTCCTGTGAAAAAATTTTCACAACATTTGCATTTCCCGGCGCACATTCATTGGTTTACTTTTATCTGAAACTTTTATACTTTTAGAATGCTGACGCTCAGATTGTCTGCAATTTTTTGGCATAAATTTTTTATAATAATCTTTAAAACTTGATTTTATCTAAATTTTTAATTAATTTCTGTTAAATTTTCAAGAATGTGCCAAATAAAGGACAGCTGGTGCCAAATTAGGGACAGCAACTGAAGCTTAAATAAGGGACAAATTTGGAGGCCGCAAAGTCGTCGGATCGAGTCCCAGCAACGACAAATATGGTTTTTATTTTTGTATTAAAGAAGCTACTAGTTTATTCTGACATATTCTATGGTTATTAACCGTGATGACTGTATTTCATAATTGTCATATCGTTGATAAAATTAAAACATTGATGAAAACGAAAATTCTGGTAATAATGTGTTTCCAGAGTGTCAAACGGCCAAATAATTGGCTAGTTTTAACATTTTCACTTATTATGAATGTCAAAAAACAAAATATTCAGCTGTCAATTATATGAAAGTGTCCCTTGTTTCGTGTCAAAAATGCTGTCCCTTATTTGGTGTCCACTGTCCCTAATTTGGCACATAGTGCCCCCTATTTAATGTTTAGAAGAGAAAATTGATGCGAAAATCTTTAAAAATGTTAGTTTTAAAGTGTTTCTAACTTAACGCAAACAAAATTGGTTATATTGTGCAGCAGAAATTGAGCTTTCCGCTGATATAAAGATTACATTGTGGTTCCTCATAGATGTTGAGTAAACGACGTTTCTCTTCCAAAAACAAAACTTTCAAAAGTTTTGTCAGTGTGGTGTCCCTTATTTGGTACAAAACCCCCCCATTTATTACAACTTAGCTAACTCCTGGAAGCCTAAATTTGACTTTCTAATGCAGAGAATTTGTAAAAATTATCCAATTTGCACAACAAAAATTTGACCGGGCCTAGCAAGGCCTAGGCCCGGTAGGCCCGGCTCGGGACGGACCTCCGCGGCTGACAGGGCCCGGGCACGGGTCGGACCTGTCGAAGTCGATCCAACAACCGGGCCCGAGCCCGCAGCTACCATACTCTATGCATTATCAGCTAGACGCATCCTCTGCACGCTAACTGCTGACCCCCCCCGCAAATTAGTACCCAGTCGAAACGTAGGTATGCTCACTTGCTCTATGCTTGTGTACTAGAATTTGAAGCACAAGCACTACGTGCGCGAGTTTTGTGTCTGTTTCGAGCTTTAGAACTTTTGCTGTTTTTTATTATTTTAAATAAAGTTGGAACCAATTGTCTAACAAATTTTCGGATGACGACCAACGGTCAACGCGTTGGACGAGCGTTGGACGCATCGGCAAACACCCAACACTGACTAGTTGTGATAATTTTCCGATAACCAGTAGCATTATTTTGCTTTTTTTCAGTATTAACCTAAATATGCTATCTTGGATTTTCGAAAAGTTCTGCGCTTCCCAATATATTCAGTTAAGCCAGAAGCCTTTCCCCACTTCCTTGTATGTATTATGAAATAATAATATTCGTTGATACATTATTCTAACATGGGTACAATTAAGCCTGCTTCAACACCTCTGTCTTTATTATAGAAAAATAATATTCGTCCATACATATAGGCTGAACATTACTTTAAAGTGATATCTAATATAAAGATGGGTCAAGTCGGTCTTCGGAATCATATTAGGAGCGTACATATTCCGCTTACCCTTCCGCATATTGTTTTACTTGCAACTCTTAACATAACGCAAACCGCAGAAATAGTACAGAATAAAACCAAGAGTCCATAATAATTTCCCTTATATTATAGAAGAAGAGTAAATCAGTAGAGGGCTCCTCTTCTTGGCATTGCGTAACGGTGCTCCGACCACAATACGCGAATGTTCCCCCGTTGGGGGGGGGGGGTTTCGACAAGCATACCCCAGCCGAAAGTGGTCACCGTTTGGGAGGGGGGTAGCCAAAAGTAGTCCCCTTTTGAGGAGGGGTCGATGAAAGAGGTCCCCGTTTGGGGGAGGGGGTCACTCAAACAGACTAAGTTTGGCTCATTCTGATTGGCTGTTGGCGACCCCCCCCCCAACGGGGACCACATTTTGTGACCCCCCCCCCAAACGGGGACCACTTTTTCTGTCCCCCTAACCGGGATCCATTTTCGAATAGAACAAAAACTGCCGTAATCCTCTGCTCTACCCCCCACCAAACGGAGGGGGGTTTCTGCAATCTGATTGGCTGTTGGCTACCCCCCCCCCACCAAACGGGAACCTCTTTTTGGCTACCCCCACCAAACGGAGGTGGGGTATGCGCTGTCGATTTGGTCGACCCCCAAACGGGGGAACATTCGCGTATTTTGGGCGGAGCACCGTTACGCAATGCCAGGAATAGAAGCCCTCTAGTGGCTTACTTCTCTTCTATAATATAAGGGAATTATGGACTCTTGATAAAACCTATTCTCTGTATATAAGCAAGTGTAGATGCGAAAATCAATACGTCTGTGTTAGGCCAACGAGGACCAAACGACCAACGGACAACCAATAGCCAATGGCCAATTGGCCAGCCTACGGCCAACGAAAAGCCGACGGCCAACTAACGGCAAACGGCCAACTGGCCCAGAATTTCTCTGCCAATGACCAGTGACTTGACCGGCCACTGGCCGCACCGGCAAACGTCCAACACTATACAGTCACAGCTGGAGGACTTTGTCATCTCTGAATAAAATTCAAGATTGATTAGCCAATAACTGTTAGATGGTTTTAAAGATTCTAAATTTATACCCAAAGACCAGACCAGTTTTAGGCGTCTGCAGATATTTTAGTGTTTTACTCGCGTTTACGTTGACGTTTTCTCCTGCCTTGTGCATAAATTATTGTCAGGATTAATTTAGACCGTAACCTCTTAAACTGTCTAAAAATAAAAATTCATTGGACGAATATGCGTTCGCAGAAGGAAGTGCAACTAAATGCAACATCACAAAAATTAACAGCCAATCAGATGACTGGCGTCAAGCCCTTTTTATATGCCTGACAAAACTAGTCTATTCAATGTCATGCGCCTGTTTGTCAGGCTGAGTTATGGGGCAAGTTCGAGAACAAATTTGTGTAAACGCCTGAAGAAGAATAAAAATAAAAAACTAGACTTCAGTGAGTTTTCAATTGCTTGCCACAGCCTACGAACTCTTGTAATAGCGTTATATATGTATGGAGATACTTAAAGCTTAAAAAATGGTTGCCTTGTCAGCGGCCTCATGCGCTCCTCACTCAGTGTTTCTTAAAAAGAAAAATCAATATAGTCTCTAAAAGGGATTTACCGTGTTAGGAATAAAGTATATAAGCGAACCCAAACAAAATATATATTTTTAGAATTCTATGGTACAGGACAATTGAAAATCCTTAATTCCAGGCTGTTTGCACGGAAAATTTGACACATCCATCCACTGTTGTTCCAACATTGTTATGGAATCAAGACGGTGTTTCAAAGATAGGACGAACTGAAGACAGGTGCAGGTTATAGAACTAATATATACCTGAATATGCACGGAAGTCGGGTCTCTTGCGCATTTCTCCTCAGTCCAAACTTTTAATTTTTTGACCTAGAAGTTTTAAATTTTGTATTTATAAATAGTGGAGGCGGATGAATTCAAAAATTTAAAAATTTAAGGGTGAGTTGGTGAGGGGGACCAAGAGGATCAAATCTTTTTCCGAATTTGATCAAAACTTGTATATAGGGGTTTCTGGGGCGCTGAGCACGAACCTGAAATCCGTTCTTCGATATAGCTTTTTGTTAGCTTAATATAAGGTAAAGTTGTAAGTTTAAGATGTAAGCTTAGCCAGAGCTAACAAAAAGCTGTTTCGAAAAGCGGATTTATGATACCTGCTCCGTGCCCCCAGAAAACCCCCTGTATGCAAGTTTTCATCAAATTCTGAACAAAAGTTTTTGATCCCGCTGGCCCCCCTACCCAACTTAAAATTTAAAATTTAAAAAAAAATGGAATTTTAAAATTTCTAAATTTTTGAATTCATCAGCCTCCAGTGTACATCCATACAAAAGTTTAGAGTTATTATTGGTCAAAAATATCAAAAAGTTAGGGCTAGGGGGAATTGAGCAATGCGCAAGCAGAGTTGGCTCCGGGTCCAAAATTTCCTCTGACCCGGACCGAACCCGGACCCGTTAAGGCGGACACGGACCTGTCCAGACCCGGATCCGGGTATTCGGATCTAAAAAGAACCAGTTTGCATTTCAGACCTTCACTGCATGTCTTTCAGTTTTAATGCAACTTTACTACTGTAATAGTGTGGAATAAAACCTGTGATAAGCTTTAGCTAAATTTATTTTACGCTTTACGACAATATTTTATATGATTTGAGTGTTAGGGCTAACAACAAAATTGGGATATCGGTTGGATATTGGTAGCGGTTTTTGTCATGAGTCCGGAGATAGTGTGAGACTGTCCTTATGATAAGTGACGATTGCTTTGGAGGAAAAAGGTGAACGAATTTTTGGCGGAATTGTATTTGAAAATAATTTCCTTGAGCTTAAATGCGCTTTGCTTACTAAATTTGCTTTTGCGTGCATTGCAAAACTTTACACTAAGTTTTTAATTCGAGTTATAATATTTCTACTTCAAATTCTAGTTACATATTTTGTTCTAGCTCAGCAGTGCAACATAGATTAGAAAGTCATCAGCTAGGCATTTACTAAACATTGTATCTCAATGCATTGCTTTGCACGCATTGCAATGCATTGCTCAACATCTCAGCGCATGGGTCACCCAAATTTATTGGAAAAGAAATGAACAAGTTAAAATGTTTTAACTTCCCTAAATGCACCAAAATCCAGTTTTCTTCAGTATTTTAGATCCGGACCCGGACCCGGCCCGGCCGCGGGTACCCGGACCCGGCGCCAACTCTGTGCGCAAGAGTCCGGAAGTCCAGACGATAGCCGGATTTAATTATTGGTCACGCGAAATTTGGTAAGTGTGTGTATTTTTTTGGAGCAACTTACATTACAGAGTTGCTAAAGTCAGGAAGAGCTTTCGAATCATACCTTACCTGTATTGTGGTGTTTCAGATAAAATAACAAACTCGAGGAAATTCTATATTGGTTAATTCCGTTAAACTAAGAGTACATAATAGTAAGGGTAAGAAACTCTTACACTAGCATGTACAAATCATACTAGGTATGCTCGGTTCATTAACTTGGGACCCCCGTAACTTACGGGGGGAGGTCCCACTTTGCACAAAATGCACGCTTTCATAAGCGTGTATCTGCTCGCTGATTGGCCCTCTAGCCTAAGACGTGCTGTAGATAATTTGTTAGTTATTTATGTTAATTAATTATAACTTTAATTAGCTTAATGTAATTAAAAACTAATTCGTCAACGGTGTCGCATTTTCTGCTCTATTCGATAATATAAAAATTGTTGCATAATACAAAAAGTCGAAGGGAAGTAATCTCCAATAATAAATAACAAGTAATGTCGATTTCTGTCCAGACGACATCAAGCAGGAATTTAGGAAGATGCTGCTCGAGTATTATGATGTCGTGGCTCGGCCTGAAAATGCCGGACGGCAAAAATCGATCAGCCTTTGATCGATACAGGCAAGGACGGACCTCTAAAAAGCCGAGCTTACCGGATGAACACTAAGCAGAAGGCTGAGGTCGAGAAGCACATCAATTCGATGCTCAAGGAAGGGATATGTGAGCCCTTGACCAGTCCGTGGTCATTTCCCTGCATATCAGTCGGTAAGAAGGATGGTACAACCAGACTTGTTATCGACTACCGCAGGTTGAATAAAAGATTACCAAGAAGATACCAAGGACAAGCCCGAACGGGAGGCGTCAGGCACACTTGTTCCCACGAAACCAGGACCTAGAAGAGAGAAGGAAAGAGGGAGGTATAGCTTTTCACTCACCGTTGAAAGTAAAGAATTGGCCCAGCCGGGTTTCGAACCACGGCCCTTCTGACTCCGGAGCAGACATGCTAACAAACTACACCACTGGGCTCTCAGCTGAACTCCCATTACAGCCTTATCAATCTTTCCCATGCCTGCTTCCCTTACATACACATAGAGCGAGCAAGCGTACCCCCGTTTCCACTAGGTACTGATTTTTTGGAACCATTTGCGGTAACCATTTGGTGCGTATCGCACTAGTCTGTTATTAGACAAAAAGCGGCACGGTTTCTTTGAAGTTGTTTTCGGAAAAATGTAGGCTTGACAGACTAACACGAATGACATACTAAGGCCTGCTTGACAGACTAAGAACTCGGTGTCTGCTTGTCTCCTTGTCTCCTTTCACGCTAGGTGTATATATTTCTTCAATCTTTTTAGTAATTTCGTCATTACTAATGTGTAGAATTCTCGGCTTCGGCCATATCAACAATTAGCCAAAGTCTTTAACCAGTCAGTTAGTGTATTTCTTCCGTATTATTGAGTTGCCTGCGGGCTATATGTATATGTATTTATATATAAATATATATTACTTTATATATTTATTTATTTAAATTTATTTATTTTATTTAAATATTTATCTTTATATTTACATATATATTTCTCTATATAAAACAACCTTAGTCTGTCAGCAATGACAGACTAGGACAGACTTAGTTGCACGTTAAACATTTAACTTACTTGTCTGCCAAAATCCTCATATATATATATATATATATATATATATATATATATATATATATATATATATATATATATACACCTTAGTCTGTTGTCAAGGACAGACGAGGACAGACTAATGTACATGTTAAACATATAGCTTGCTCGTCTGTCCAGATCCTCATATATCTATATATATATTGTATGTATATACTAATGCACATATACATAAATAAATGTCAACGCTAGCTAAAGTTTTGTAATTACTGTGCATACAATACGTGTATTATGTACGCACTAACACGGAACTTGGTTTGCGGGGGGTGCACTAGGGTCTGATTTGCGGGGGGGGGGGTACTAGGTCTGATTTTGCGGGGGGTGGGCCGTTAGCGAGCTGAGCATAGTTTTTGCTCTGAAAACATAGAGTGTGCCTAGTGCACACTCTTATATTATGTACTCTTGGTCATAAGTAATAATAAATGTAGATTAAATATAACAAACTATAAAATTAAAAATAATAAGATTAAATATAAATATTAAGTAAATTAATTAACACATTATAATGCTGACGTAATTGACAAAGATTAATAATATGCCAAAAACACAAGAATTTGTTGAAAATTAAAATAGCATCTCTTCCTCAATTCTGCACAAACGCATGGAAATATTTCGAAACAGATTTCGAAACAAATCAGAATTTGCAAATTTATGCCGGCTAACTGACCAATTTATTTAGCTTCCGTTCGTTTAAAATGGAAGTCTTACGGTAGAGTTTTTGTAGAATGATCAATTGGTTTTATTTAAGTAAGTCGGGCGAGACGTAAACCGGATTCATGAAAATTAAGTCAAATCTAAACATACAAAATTAAACGTTGCACTAATCGGTTAGACAGTATTAGAGGCATAGCAGAAGATTCTTTTCAGCAACCTACGTTTTGCCGAAAAACTTCATTACTGCAAACAGTAATGCATACTGTAGGAATTCAGCGATATTCAGTGTGTTCACCGAGCGATTACTTTTCCCTGAGCGAAATCAAAGTGTTTTGTGGAAGTGGGTTAAAACAAGAGTACATAATAGAATAAGAGTATGAAACTCCTAGCTATACTAAACATGCTTGATATGGTCGGGTCACTAACTCGGGACCTCCCCCCCCGAAAGTTACAGGGGGTTCCACCCTACACTACTTACATGCTTTCATATAAGTGTGTGTCTGCTCGCTGGATTCGCTAATTAGCTTAGGCTTACGATAGGCGTATTATTAGTAATTTTTACTTAATTAATTATAAGTTTAATTAGGTTAATGTAAATTAAAAAACTAATTCGACAACTTTGTAGCATTTTTTCTGCTCTTTCCAATGATATAAAAATTGTTGCACAAAACAGAAATTCGTAGGAATGTAGTCTGCAACAATTTTTATATCGTTGGAAAGTAGGAAAAAATGCTCAAAGATGTCGAATTAGTTTTTTTAATTACATTAACCTAATTAAAGTTATAGTTAATTAATTAAAAATTACTAATAAAATGACAATCGTAAGTCTAAGCTAATTAGCTAATCAGCGAGCACACTTACATTTATATGAAAGCATGTAATTAGTGGCGAGTGGGACCCCCCGAAACTTTCGGGGGGGGGAAGATCCGTTATGACCCCAGCATATCAAGCATGTTTAGTACATAGTAGCGTAAGAGTTTCATACTCTTATTCTATTATGTACTCTTGGTTAAAAGATATCAGTTTTTATGCAATTAAAAGTGTTCACTTTAGTTTGCGAAATTTATTCCGTCCTGAGGCAGAATCACCGTTTCTAAAATAGGTAGTTTCGTGTTGTGGTGGTGTGCTGCTACGGGACTTTTAGTGTGAACTTTTTAACACAGGGGGTCGTAGGTACTTTTTTGGATTGGCAAAATTGCAAAATAAGTTGTGCACTACTTGAGAGTCTTTGATTGAATTATCTTTTCTGTCTTTATTCATTCCTCTGTTTAGTTGCATTATTATCTTTTTTGTATGGAAGGACTAGATGACAGTCGCTGTTGATATATGTAAATATATGAATATGAATACAAGTATGAAAACGATATGAATATTATATAAATTGATATGGAAAAGCTGATCCGAAGAGCTGAGGCTCAACTTAGATGCTGCCACAGTCACGCACACACAGACAACAGTGTGACACCAGCAATTACTAAAACCACTTTTAAGAGCCTGCTTATTTCCATTATCGACGTTATCGTTATTATCGTTTCTTTGCATTAAATTTATGCTACATATCGAAAAGTTTCAAACTGTGACGCTTAGATTGTGTAACTGGATATAACTGGTTTCATTGAGTCTGACTTTGAAGATGTAATATGCAAATTAGCCTTTGAGGCTTTGCGTTAGTTGCCTGAGTATTCAGACTGCTCTATAATTCTGCCTTGGAGTAAAGCCGTGTTTTTAACGGTCAACCTTTACTAGAGGAGGTTTCAGTGATGATTGGGCATTGATAGGGATGATTGCCTACTGTAAGAGTTCGCCCATCTTCCACTGATTGGGTTGAAATCTTGGGTGTCAGTCTTGGGATTTCACCCTACGGCAAATTGGTAATACGAAGATGCCAATGTCTATAAATCTCTCATCCTATTCCCATGACAGAACAAAGTGAATACGGAGGCTGTTTCATGAGGTTGTGGCGCCAAACGCAGAATTTATCGAATTTGGCCAAAGAAATTTTCACTGGCGCTGCGGCTTGGGACCAGTTCGAGCTAATGCCTTGTAGGATGACGAATTTCCTGGCAGAAACCTCTATGGATCGTTATTGTCCCTATTTTTCGCCAGTTATAAACAGGATGATCTGGAGACTACCTACACGTTGACCGATTTGTTAGATCGTTCCACTTTGCCTATCAGTCCACCATATCGCTCTCTTCTGATCCTGGTCGATAGCCAAGCTCAGTACTTGAGGGATATCGGCGTTCCGTTCCAAGCTATGTACGTCCCGTCAGTGGCGGAAAACCGTTGAACTTCTTGGCGAAATTCAAGCAGCGTCAAATGCAGTTCTCTGAATTCCAGGCAATAATTTTTTGTGGTATCTGTGTTGCTCAACGTCACGAAGCGGAATGGGAAAACCAGCTATTGGAGATGGCAAAGATCATGCATGCCCATCCTCATTCCCTATTTGTGGTATCGCTCCCGTTTCCCACATCTGCTGTCCCCAAGTTGCGGAGTATAACAAGTTCATCACGGAAAGATTGTCCCATATCACCCTGCCAGAACTGATTTTGATTGATTTCATCGATTACCTACCCTTCATGCCTAACCAGTTTGGTGATATCGGTGATACGTTCTTGAAGCCGATCAGTTCCATTTGAATCACTGTGGTGTTCGTGAAATGCTGAATGTTTAGGAACAGGAACTTCCGCCTTGTCGCCACCTCCCCTATCGTTTTAGTGATTATCCTTTTAAGCAGCCTGAAATTGTAGATGCCCCTGTTGGTGTTGACAAATTGCTTCCACATTCCTGACGATTCCCATCAACCTGCTGATGTCCTCTCTGGTCTTCAGTAATCTTAACTATCTTAACTGTGTTATTTAACTGTCAACTCATTCGAGTAGACGACTTGATTAATTTTGACGTTAATTTTAATATAAACACCATTAAGACGAAAGGATATTCACCTTGAGAATATGATAGTATTAAGAGCTTTAGAAGCGTTTATCTCTGCAGTCTATAGACATTCTCTCCTCCCGAAAATTAGTACACAGTCCAAAAGAGTGAATGCTCACTCACTTTATCTTTTGCAAAGCTTGAAAGCTCAAGCAGTTTTCTGTCTGTTTCGGGCTCGATTTGGAACAAAAATAGGAAAACGTTTTAATTCACTGAAGACCGAATTTGCTAGAGAGTCAATCGCCAGCGTAGAGAATGTGACCTCATATATATATGCTGCATTACAGGAGCATGTAGACATATGCTGTGCTCACAAAAATAACTTAACTGCTGTGTCAAAACAACTGTAACTGCTCCTATCCTGACTATCCAAACCGCATAACTGCCCTGCCAAACAATTATATAGATATTTATAGGAAGGATTAAAGAACCAATCATGCCTGAAAGTAAATGACAAACAAATCTAGTTATCATGCACACCATATACTATTTCTTCAACGCTGATGTCATATGTTACAACGCTGACGTTATTAGCATAAAATTAAAACGGGGCGAACCTCTCAAAACTATAAATGAATAACAAACAAACACCTCTAACTGGATAATTCAATCCAACTTATGTGACAAGGAACTGAAGTTGATTTCTTTAGACGAATTCCAAGACATGTTTTGAACAGTATTTTTCTGTAAATTTCTGGACTAGTTCTGTTCTTGCCAGACCTTCTAATTTAACACATTTACAGGGTTGTTAAAAACTTTTCCATAAATAGCGTAGCTTTGCAGAAAACCTAATAATTCAAATCCGACAAAAGCAAGTGGTTCGGATTAAAACAAAACTACTTAAATGTAAACCCCAACAACAAGGTGCAAGAAAAATTATACAAGATTGGTACCCGAGAATCTGCCTACATTATGAATTCTTTGCAGTCGGCATTTTCCTAATTAATCTATTCGATTACACATTTCAATAAACCACACGCTGCGTTTATTTCGAAGTTTTCTCGGTTTTATTTTCCGTAACCATATGTATAAACAGTAACAAGATCAAAAAATGACGATGCTGTAATGCGGTGCAGATAAAATAAAGCATTATACAGATTGCTAAATATAACGTGTTACACTGAAAAAACTGCTAAAATCATGTGTTAACAAAACCCACTTGTCTAAAAATGCAAAATGCAACAAAATACAAAACGCAGAAATACTTATAACAAGGAAGATTTTGTGCAAAAGGTTCAGTTTCCGCTGGACAGACATTTAAGTAATTGTGAACCTGCTGCGCAGCTAGTTACTTTTAATAGAGCTCTTAATTGACTGCTATAGAAAACATACGTGCAAAACATTGTTTAAGGATTTCTATAAAGCTTGAGGAATTCACCTTTACTGGGCGCCTACTGGCATTTTTAGAAAAAAATGGAAAAAATATAGGAATTTTTCACGAAAAAAGAGGAAAATACAGGAATTTTTCAAGCAAAAAATAGGAAAATATAGGAATTTTTCCGGCCAATTTTAGTCAAATTTAGGA